>GL380045.1:77249-99520 GCA_000143925.2 Caenorhabditis brenneri
GCCGAGGCGGTTTCATCTGGGAAGATAGACCCGAATACTCAACCCGAAGTTTCTCATGATAAGGCGCTCGGTTTCAAGAACTCTCACTAAGTCTCCGCGTTTCTCGAATTTGATAGCCAAGATATTTTTTTAGAAAACTTGGCGGTGATAAAGAAGTTCGTACAAAATCTCATGTTTCACTAGTTCAAGAAACCATCCATGTTTCTTTATGTTTCGATGTCGAATTCACTTTTTCCCTAACTGAAACCAGAAACTTGTTAAATAGCACAATTTGAATTGCTTTTTTGCTTTCAAGCTTTTTCCCATATCACATGTAATCAGGTTCATTCATGACTAATTTGAAAACGTTTTTGGTGACGATGAAATCTCAATGATTCCGCACAAAAACTCATGTTTCACTAATTCAAGAAAATATCCAATTTTGTTTCTTTTTTTTATTAGATTGATGCTTAAAATTTTCCTGTACCAGAAACTGCTTATCTAGACTTGCTCGGTTTGTTTTGCAATATTTATAGCTTATAAGCTCAACGTGTCAAGACCTAATTAACAGGAAACTAGCTTCATTAAGGTCACAATGACAAGAAGAACACAATAACTGGGTGGATGTGGGGGGAAAGCACGATACATCAGTTTCCTCTTGTCAAAATGTACCATAGAAACTAGATTTTAACATTAGAGGATTACTCCTCCTTCTTATCAGCAAGTTGGGTGATGGTTTGACGGCGGGTGGCTTCACGGTTACGGACTTGGTTGCTCAGGAGGTTCTGGAAGCAAAGAGATACATGGAACAAGTATAGGAAACTGTAGAATCAAAAATGAGCTATTTGAAACAGTAAACTTACACTCAAATCCATCAAATTTCCACCATCCTGTTGTTGGACACGTTGCTTCTCAATGGTTTGAAGGGTGGCGTTGACACTTTCGATACGATCCACAATACTGAATACGGATTCTTGCATCTGGTCGACACGGCGGTTCAAGCTGGAATTTTCAGATTTATGAAGCATTATTTAGGGAGGCTTACTTCGCATAATCCCTATGATTCTCCATATAATGTCTCTTCTGCTCCGTCATTCTGGCCACCTCATCCGCAATATCCTCAGCCATCTTCTCCGGAATATGCTCGGTCATTGTGGTTACATTAAAGCGAGTGAACGCTTCGTTGATATCCTTCTCAGCATATCCAGCACGGTACAACATGATCTTGTAGTCCTCGTAAGTGGCATCCTCTCCAGGGGCATCTGGACGCTTTCCACGTTTGGTTAGACCACGGACCTTCTGAAAATTCAATCATTGGATCTCCCTGCTGGAGGGGAGAGAACTCACGTTCATGAACCAATCCAAAATTCCCTCTCCATCCTTCTTTCTAGCCAGTTCCGCTTTCACTTCAACGTAGGAGTCATTGATGATAGCCAGGAACATATTCAGAAGGATGAAAGAGACAAAGAAGACGTAGGCGATGAAGAAAGCGGGTCCGAAGAATCTATTGCAGCTTTCCAAGGCGGAGAAGTTGAAGTCACCAAGAATGAGACGGAGGAGAGCAAAGGCGGCGTTGTAGAGGTTGGAGTAGTCGGCGATCTGTAACCCCCATGTGCGGTATATTGAACAAAAATAGAACAGCTTCTAATATAGACTTGAAGAAACCGTAATCCAAAAAAAAAAACAAAATCCCACCTGAGTTCCGAAGCACAAGTATCCAAACTGCGCAAAGGCAAAAAAGAACACCGCAAACATCACAGCAAATCCTCCGATATCCTTAGCCGACCGAGTCAACGTGGATGACAACTGGGACATTGTCTTGTTCACCGAAATGAACTTGAACACCTTCACCCAGGCGATGAACACTACACAAGCCTTGATATTCAAGTACGCGTTTTCCGCAGAGGTTACATCGTCGAATGGGGCGTTCGTTAAGCCGTTTTCAATCACAGAGTTGACACGATTCGTGGCAGTTTTGGTTCGTTTCATGGAGAGGATGATGGTAGCAACTGAGAATCCAAGGAGGGCAACATCCACTAGATTCCAGAATTCGGTGAGGTAGTGGAGGCGGTGACGTCCGATGGCAAAGAGCTCTTCGAAGATGAAAAAGAGGACGAAGCCACAGAAGATTCCCTCGAAGATGATCATCCGGGTTCCAACAGAAGATTGATAGGTCATTAAGTTGTAGGTCATGAGCTTCGGAGTAGTGATGACACCGCCAGATGCAGGGAGTTCGAAGAGGAGCCTGAAATAGTTGTTTCGTTGGGGCTTTTGCATTGTTATCAGTGGAAAAAATCACAGTAAGTTATAATAGATCATGAAAACCGTAATATTTTCAATTCGGTTACCGAGCTTCCTTGATGAGCCGAGACCCGCTTCCCGGTGCCTAGCTACCCTGGTAACTCGGTACAGGCCCCTATGCCCTCCTTCCATCTTGTACTGGTATACCCGGTTAGGTACTGTGGCTTCCCGGGACCAGTTACCATAAATACCTGACTATAATACCCCACAACTTGCATTTTTCCTAGCCGGTATACCCCGAATGCCTGAACTCTCCCCAAACTCACTTCACAACACAGAACAAGTTGATATTCGCATTGTACAACGCAAAATCCACAACAATCGCTCTTGTTCCTCTATCAATCCACCGATTCGCTTTCAAGGTGGCGATCGCTGATTGCGCCTCAGTGGATCCGGAGACAGGAAGACGTTGTACAAAACCACCACCTCCATACGTCGCAATGGTACCAACGGTGTCGTAGTTCTCGAGTTCACTTGAGGTTTCGTAGAGGAATCTGTAAAAACTTTTCTGTTTTTATGAACCGATAAAGTTGGGTATCTGCACTTCGTAGCGCTAATTTTTATATTCACTAATTTAAAAATCCGCCTAATGAAACTTACGCATCAACACTTCCATCGGCCACCATGGTCTTATCCTCGTACTTCTCCTCATAGTTCGCGAAGCATTCCTTGATTTCTCTCTGAAAACTCTTCATGACGGTACACGAGTCGTTGGTGACTTTCAACATCCGGATACGAGGCTCTCCAAGCAAACGGTTCTCATAGTATATCATGTTCTCGTTGTCCGTCGAATTCGAATTCTCTGTCCAATAGATACCAGGGACTAGGACTTGGGAGAACCACTGAAAATTGTTTGATTGGGAGGCGGAGTCCTAGATGGTAGGGTAGGGTCCCTGGTCTACAAGTAGACAGATCCCGGGTAGATGGGTCTCTAGGTTGACTAGTCCGGGGGTAGGTATCGGGTTCTAGAGTGGATATGAGGTCTTGGGATAACTTACATCCCAGATGTTATCCATGGAGGTGCAGGATCCGAAGGCTGGAGCGCCGTTGGAACCGGACGCCGACACGAACAGATCGTTCATGACCTTGGTGTAATAGTACGATTGGATGCTGTTTTGGGCAAAGGCAACTGAAAATTGTATTTTATTCAACAAATGAATCGACTTTGAATTCCTCATGTCACGTTTCTAGACAATTGGAAACAGGAGAAAAAAAACGAACCATAGACCAAAACAATCAAGAACACCGCATACGAGCCGACCTCCATGAACGAGCTGGCGGTCAGCTTTATCTTCCCATCCGATTTCTCATGGCCTGAAGCCAATAAGGCCTGCGAGAACGATATACCATTCTTTGGCGGCGCATTTCGTCGCTTATCTCGTTCATACTCTTCACTGACCATTGAATGATCGAATGCCGGAGCTTGCTCAGCAGCGGCCACCGGCTGCGGTGGGTTTGCCCACCGTTCGTCGCGTCCATCGTATTGCATTAACTTGTGGTTCACACCCTGAAAATACTTTATGCTTCATGGTTTTGACTTGATCATGAAGACGATTCCAAGTTTATACAATGGAGAAGGACGAGTCAATACTAAAGACAAAACCCAATAAAATATCTAACCACCATGAAACCGACAAAAAATATCCGAAGATTCTAGAAAAAAAGTGAAAAAAGAAGAGAAAATCTAGAGAGGAGCTGCTCTCCGACTAAAAATTGTGAATGAATGAAAAGTGAAAAAGGCGGCCGAGTCGGGCAGATCCACGTCTCCGTATCCAGGAGCCTCCTGGATACGGGGGACTTTGCTAGGAGACTCCGATTTTATGGGTTTTTTCTTCGTTTTGGGAGACTCTTCTGTGTGTAAGCTCCGAGGATCGATATTTGAGGAGACGTGGAATATCGAGAGAGAGAGAGAGAGAGAGAGAGAGAGAGAGAGAGAGAGAGAGAGAGAGAGAGAGCGAGAGTGAGAGAGAGAGAGATGCCTAAAATTAAAACCGTAACAGAACTGACTTGTGAGAATCCCTCCACTGAAGTGGTATAGATGAAACATTCAATTTTTCAACCAATTTTTGAAGAACACTCAGATTTCATCACTACTGGCGATCCAATTCAAAAAATATAGTTGTGAAATGTTAAAGATGATACAATTTTATGAAATTTTCACCGATTCATGGACAGCATTTCAGATAGGTCGGGGACTAGGAACAGTTCCTTATTGAATGTGTCACACTTGAAGAGTTGTAAGATCATGTCAATCAGTTCGTATATCACAGACAGATTTTCACCCATCGTTGTCTGAAACGCTCTTTTAGGATGGAAACAAAGACAAGCATAAATGTCTACAACTTCCGTTGAACACATTTCCTAAGTTTTGCTGTTAGCCTCCGAGAATCGAGCCTTATTTAGATTTCAGTGCAAAAATTGATCACGTTGAATTAAATATTTTCAGACATTGGACGATTGCCTTGTTGGCTTGTCCTTATTTCCATCAGGACTGAATCCACTATTAACAAAAATAGACCAGTTCGTCAGAAACAAATACATTGAAACACTGATTTTTTCCGAGAATTTCGAGGTTCGATCATGAAGGCTTTTTTTTTTGAAAACGAGAGAGAACTGCCTCTCCTCTAGCCCAAAATGTATAAAATAAGGGAAAGAGCTGGCCGAGTTGGGCAGATGCTTGTTGCTGTATCCAGGCTCCAAGAGTTTTTGCTAGGATACTCCGATTTTATGGGTTTTTTCTTCGCTTTGGGAGCCTTTCTGTGTGTAAGCTTTGACGATCGATATCCGAGGAGACGTGGAATATTGAAAGAGAGAGAGAGAGAGAGTGAGAGAGAGAGAGAGAGAGAGAGAGAGAGAGAGAGAGAGAGAGATGCCTAGCCCAACACAAACTGTGTGAGAACTGACTTCTGAGAATTCGTCTATTGAAGTGTTGTGAATGAAATATTCTATTTCTACCCTACATCAAAACCACTTTTGAAGAACATCAAAGCTTCAACACTACTGGTAATCAAACTCAAAAATACAGTTGTGAAATGCTAAAGAAAATAAAAACTGATGAAATTTTCACGGATTCATGGACAGCATTTCAGATAAGTCAAGTTCTCGGAATAGTGCTTCGTTGTTCTTCTACTAACAGTGCAGCAATAGTTCAATCAGTTTGTATGTCACAGACAGATTTTTCATAGTTTTACTACAAATCACACCGAACCCATTAACAAAAACAAAGCAGTTCGTCAGAAACGAATTGATTGAAACAGCGATTTTCATCTTAATTTCGAGGTTCTATCATGAAGGTTTTATTTGAAAAACAGGGAGAACAGCCTGACTCCTCTAGCCCAAAATGTATAACATATAGGAAAGAGCTGGCCGAGTTGGGCAGATCCGTCTTGCTGTATCCAGGCTCCAGGAATTTTTGCTAGGAGACACCGATTTTATGGCTTGTTTCTTCTTTTTGGGAGGCTCTTCTGTGTGTAAGATTTGACGATCGATATTTGAGGAGACGTGGAAAATTGAAAGAGAGAGCGCTTCTACTACAATGAAACTAACTTGTGATAATTTCTCTACTGAAGTGATGCAAATTAAACATTCAAATTTTCCCATGTGTGACCCATTCTTGAAGAACTTAATAACTTCATCACTATCGGTGGTCCAACTCAAAATTACAGTTGTGAAATGCTGAAGAGTATAAAAACGAATGAAATTTTCACCGATTCATGGAAAACATTTTAGATAAGTCGCGAACTCGGAATAGTCGTATATCGTACCAGTTCGTGCCAGTTCGTATATCGCAGACAGTTTTTCACGCATAGTTTGATTGCATTTCAGACCGGATACCAATTAACAATAAATTGAGCAGTTCGTCAGAAAAAAACAGATTGAAACAGGGGTTTTTCTTTGAATTTTGAGGTCCTATCAAGAAGGTTTTCTTTAAAAAACAGGGAGAACAGCTTGACTCCTCAAGTTCAAAATGTATAAAATCCGGGAAAGAGCTGGCCGAGTTGGGCAGATGCATCTTGTCGTATCCAGGCTCCAAGAATTTTTGCTAGGAGACTCCGATTTTATGGGTTTTTTTGCCTTTTTGGGAGGCTCTTCTGTGTGGAAGCTCTAACGATCGATATTTGAGGAGACGTGGAATATTGAAAGAGAGAGAGAGAGAGAGAGAGAGAGAGAGAACGGAAAAAAAGACATATGTGAACTGACTTGTGCGAATCTCTCTACTGAAGTGATGTGAATGAAACATTCATTTTTCTCCTATTTGTAACCCATTCTTGAAGAGCACAAAAACTTCATCACTACTGATTTTCCAAATCGTAATACAAGCTGATTATCGTATTAAAAAATGTAACTTATGAAATGGCCCATCTGAAACACTGATTTAGTATCTGATCGAACCGATTATTAGAAACAATAAAACAATCACAATTAGTGATTGAGTTCAAAAATACAGTTGTGAAATGCTGAAGAAGATAAAAACTGATGAAATTCTCACGGATTGATGGATATCATGGACATATGGCAGTGCCACCATTAACAAAAATAAATCAGTTCTTCAGAAACAAACACATTGAAACAGTGGTTTTTCTTTGAACTTTGATAACCTGTCATGAAGGTTTTTATTGAAAAACGTGGAGAACTCTCTCTAGTCAAAAATGTATAAAATAAGAGAATGAGCTGACCGAGTTGGGCAAATGCTTGTTATTGTTTCCAGGATACAAGAGTTTTTGCTAGGATACTCCGAATTTATGGGTTTTTTCTTCTTTTTGGGAGGCTCTTCTGTGTGTGAGCTTCGACGATCGATGTTTAAGGAGACGTGGGATAGTGAAAGCGAGAAGACAGAAAGGGAGAGAGAGAGAGAGAAAAATATATAAGCGTACGTCCTACAAAAAGGCAACTATTATTGTTTCAGAAAGTATAGCAGATAAAGTCATGCATCTGAAACATGAAATATATTATGTATCAAAAATAGATACGCTTGAGTGTTATCACTGCTATTCGTCCAGTTCAAGGACTCACACTGAAAATGAATCAAAATCTGATAGAGAATTATTCACGGATTCATGGGCAACATTTCCGATAAGCCGGGAGAAAGGGCCAGTTGTTTCATCCTTTCAAGTTGAAAGTAATAAGTTATAAAAAATAATTTCAATTCTTTGGAAACTCTGCACAAAACCATCAACATGCCCTTCTCACACAAGCTGTCACCCTTCTGTTTAGGTCCAGTGAAACCGCATTTGGCAATGGCAAAGATGAACAGTTCTTCAGTAACAAATTGATTAAAACAGAGAGTTTTCTTTGAGTTTTTAGCACCTATCAAGAAAAATTACTTTGAAAAAGGGAGATCAAGCTTAGAATTTTTACAAAGAAGGGTGACGGCTGGCCAATTCGGGCAAATTCACGTTTTCGTTACCAGTCTCCGAGAGCTTTTGCTAGGATACTCCGAGTTTAGGAAGCTTTTTTTCAGGAGGCTCTTCTGTGTGTGAGCTTTGACGATCGATATTTCAGGAGACGTGAAATGTCGAGCAGGAGAAGAGAGAGAGAGAGAGAGCGAGAGAGAAAAAGGAACGCGTGAGTACGAAAGTATATCGTTTCTAAAAAAATTTAAGTCATGCATCTGAAACATGAAACATAATGTATTGAAAATAGGAAAACACAATTTTCTTCACTGTTAGTGTTTCAATTCAAGGATTCAAACTGAATATGAATCACAATCAGATAGAGAATTATTCACGGATTCATGGTCAGTATTTTAGGTAAACCGGATTATTACTTCGTTATCTCTCACATTGTCAACACTTATTGGAGAATTGCATTAGGGAAATCCTGAACGGAACGACGAATTTACCCTCCCTACACAGACTCTCAATTTTTGGTTAACTAAAATTGACTCCATTCCAACATCTAAGGAGATGTTTTCCAGAAACAAATAGTCAAGCTCTCTTCAAAAATTGAAAAGGCGGCCTAGTTTTTCAAATGAAAATACACAGAAAAAAGAAAAAGCTGGCCGAGTCAAGCAGAATTATGTCTCCGTATCCAGGCTCCGGAAGCTTTTGCTAGGAAACACCGATTTTATTGAGTTTTTCTTCTTTGTGAGAGGCTGTGCTGTGTGTAAGTTCTACTGATCGTTATTTTAGGAGAGGTGGAATTTTCGAATCGAAAATTATAGAGAATTGTGAGTAGAATGTGAAAACTATGGGCTGATGCTGTAAGAAAGGTGGATTGTCTTATCGGTAAATGAAGCAGATGTAATGGTACAACTGAAACACTAATTTTAGTATCCGATCTTTTGTTGTACTTCTCAGGAGCGATGAATTAATCACAAATATTCGTTGAGTTGAAAAAGACAGTTGTGAAACACTAAAAGAACAAATAATAAATGAAATTTTTACCGATTCAATGTCAACATTTCAATTGGGTCGGGAAGTAAATACAGTTCTTTGCCCCTCTTGACTGCAATATTGAAAGGTATAGGAATATTCCGTTGAGTTGGGAAGTCTGGACAAAACTAATAATACGTCGTTGCCAGACGGATTTTTAATTCTTCAAAGTACATAATAACAAAGATATTGCAGTTCTTCAGAAACAAATTAATGAAAACAGTGATTTTTTTTCTGGATTTAGAGGTTATATCATGAAGGCTTTCTTTGAAAAATAGGCAGGGCAACCTGACTCATCACGTCGAAAATGTGTAAAGTAAGGGAAAGATTCGGTCGAGTTGGGCAGATGCACATTGTTGTAACCAGGCTCTAAGAATTATTGCTAGGAGACACCGATTTCATGGGATTTTCTTCTTTTTGGAAGCTTCGTTGTGTGTGAGCTCTGCCAATCAATATATGAGAAGAAGTCGAACATACAGAGCAAGAAAAAGAGAGAGAGAGGCTCTAAAAATTGGACAGTGTCTGAACTGACTTGTGAGAATTTCTCTACTGAAGTAATGTAAATGAAACATTCAATATTCCCTGTATGCAACCAATTTTCATGGACACAATGATTTTATCACTACTACTGATCCAATTAAACAAACTGATCTGAAAAACTAAAACATGTAAGAAATGACAAAATTTTTACGGTTTCATGTACAACATTTCAAAAAAGCCGGGAACGAGGCGCAGTCCGGGAAGGATAATCTTAAGGTTTCAAATACCGTATTCGTGAACATCTTGATTAGGAAAATGTTCAAGAATACAAACTCAGAAAATGAAAGTCAGAGAATTATTTAACTACTTTGAGAGGTCTGAGAAAAAAACAATCGCCGATAAACTGGTGCATCTAAAAAACTGATTTTGTATTCCATCCAAACAATTTTAAGGAATTGACGGCTGTGCAGCGCTAAAGCAGGTTAAAAACACTGATAAATTCTCCACGGGTTCAGGAACAAAAATACAGAAAAGTCGGGAACTGGGAACAGTCTCTTGATTTTTAACACGTATCTGAGATTACTGACTCAATATAATACAAGTTATAGGATTACTGTGACGTTCTATTGAAACAGTATCTTCTATCTGAGGTTTCAGATTCTATCTTCGAAAAACAGGGAACAAAACTTAGGGTTTCAATGTATAAAACAGGTCATGAGTTTGCCCAACCGGTCAGATCTACTTTATGGTATCTAGACCACACGAGTTTTTGCTAGATGGTTCTGATATTATGGGTTTTTCCTCTTTTTCTCTTCTGTGTGTAAGCTCTACCAATCAATATTTGAGGAGACGTGCATTCTTGAATGGGAGAAGTAAAAAATAAAATCGAATGTACTGTTTGCTAATAGACAAATTAGGTACGCGCGAATTCTGAATTTACTGAATTATAGGATCAGAAAATGCAATAGTTGAACTGGCCCATCTGAAACATTCAAAGTTTTTTATACTTTACCATTTTTGATGAACATAACGTGTTAATCGCTACTTTAGTTCGGAAAATCGCTTAGAAAACCTTGTCATGAAAAAAGTTTTTTACGGATTCATGGACTTCATTTTAGATGAGTCAGGAAGTGGAAATAATAATCGGCGTCTAATGATTTCACAGAAAAGCAAAAGTCAGAAAAGCAAAAGCTAAATCCTATTAAAAAACCATGAATTATTCTATCACAGACAGATTTTCACTGAAGTCCTTTTTGTGTATTGAGAATGTTACACGAATTATCAACCACGATAGAAAACTTCTTCACAAACAAACAAACGAAAACAGTGAAGAGTACTTGCTAAGAAACTCCAACAAATGTTTTTGTAGTAGGCTCTTCTGTGTGTAAGCTTTGACGATCAAAATTCGAGAGACTGTGGAATATTGAAAATGAGAAATGAGAAAACAATGAGAGTATGAAGCCAAATAAGAATTTTTTGTGCCAGAAGGATTATTGTATCAGTAAATGCAGCAGATGAACTGTTGCAGCTGGAATCAAGCATTTCATCGAAAGTGAGGAACACATCTGGACAATTCAAGTTCGGGCTGTTTAAAAAAAAAGAAAGAGCCTGTTGTGGAAATAATGTTCCACATAATTCCCCAACCCGTAATCGTCTAACTCGTAGACTCTAATAATAAGAAAAAGGTTACAACGGTGAATTCGTCGCCAATATATGAGAAGTTGATCACGTGAATAATTCGAATGTTCTGGTTCCTCGACCCTTGCTTATCATTATGACCATCTCAACGTGGCAAGGTCAAGGAAGCTCTTCACAATTCTATATACAATCAGTTCTGAGTTCTACCATCATCCCGACAAGGAGTCAAAGCAAGAAGTTCTACCGAGACGGCGCAGCAGTGATTTGGCACCAACAAGACGTTCAAGGCCAATGGCTTCAAGATCCAGAGATTCGAACCATCAACTTGTCATTTATTACGATAATGAAGTGTTGTATACCTTACTGGGCTCACTGTCATCCTAAGTTTATGCCATTTGTACTCTTTGGGATAGTACATGGGCTCACCACCCCGCAACTGTCTCAACAGAGCCAGAAGTATGAAGGGACAACATATGAATCAGCCATTACTCTTTCAGAAAACGCAGCAAATGAAGTCATGCATCTGAAACATAAAATATATTATGTATCAAAGTTAGGCAAACTCAATTTTTATCACTGCTAGTGGACCAATTGAAGGACGATCTTTGAGAATGTATCAAAGTCAAAGTCTGTTGGGCAATTATTTCCGGATTCAAGGACAACATTTCAGATGAATCTGGAACTAGGAACAGTTCCTAGATTTTAAATTTTCTAATACATAAATTAAGAATAATTTTCACGTTCTGTGAGGTCTCGTTAAAATAATAAACTGATTTTGCTAGGGCAGGTTTTGAACCATTTGTTTATAACCCGCATAGAACTCAGAGAGAGAGGTTGTGAAATTCCGTCGGAAGAGTTTCGGAAAGCGGAGCATCGTACTGCATGTCTTTTAGCAGAGTTCACGATTTTTTTCAAATTGTACTGAACAAACATCAGGGATTTTACACCCGTGATCTGAATGAAAACATGGATTAGGGGGGCATTAACTTTCCGAAACTTTTCCGACGGGATTCCACAACCTCTCTTTGAGCCAGCATAGAATTAAAGAAAATAAACTAGTTCTTTAGAAACGAATGAACTGAAACGGAGACTTTTTCTGAACTAGATTTCCTATTGAGAATTTCTTCTTAATAGAAAGGTGGGTGTATAAAAAGCGGAAAGAGCTGACCGAGTTGAAAGTATCCAAGTCTTCCGTGTCTTGAACACGGGAAACTTAGCTAGGACACTCCGTTTTTGGGGTTTTCTTCTTATCGGAAGGCTCTGCTGTGTGAAAGTGGTAACAATCGGAATCTTGAAAATGGAAAAGCTGAAATTAGAAACAGACGGGTTCAATAAAGAGCTACGAATACCTTACCAGAAAATGCAAAATATTAAGAAATGGATATGAAACAGGAACAAATGTTTTGAATGAAAAAAAAACACAAAAGAACACAAAGGTTTCATCACCGTTGGTGATCCTCAAAATTAATAGAAAGATAATAGAAAGAGCTGGCCAGTGTTAAACTTACGATAGTTCGTCGTCAAAAAAAATATTCTATTATTCTTTCAGAATAAGCAGCGGAAAAAACATGCATCTGAAACATGAAAAATATTTATATGAAAGTAAAGCGAGCTCAATTTTTATCACTGCTAGTGGTCCAATTCAAGGAAGATCATAGAGAATGTATCAAAATCTAATAGAAAATTATTCACGGATTCATGAATAACATGTCAGATGAGTCGGGAACAAGGAACAGTTTGTCGATTTTTTTTTAATCTTTTAATCAGTTGAGAAGTACGTGTTCCTACATTCTGGGAGGCAAGAACAGAACCAAAAAACTGTTAATGCTAACACAGATTTTCAACTATTTGTTTTGGAGGACAGAATTACAATTAACGAAGATAGACCAGTTCTTGTGAAATGAATGGATTGAAACAGAGACTTTCATTGATTTTGATTTCCTATTGAGAAATTCTTTGAAATGAGGTGAGTGTATGAAAAAAGTAAAGGGCTGGTCGAGTTGGACGGATCCATGACTCCGTATCCAGGCTTCAAGATTTCTTGCTTATAGACACCGACCGATGGGTTTTTCTTCTTTTTAGTAGGCTCATCTGTGTGTAAGCTTTGACGATCGATAGTCGAGAGGTCGTGGAATATTGAAAATGAGGAATGAGTAGAAATTGTGAGTATGATGCTGAAGTGAACAATTCGCAAAAATTATTAAATCAGTGAATACAGCAGATGAACTGGTGCAGCTGAAACATTGATTTTGTATTTTATCGAACAAATTCAGAAGAACATGAAACTTAAAGGAGGACTGAAGTCACAATTTTTTATTTTTGATTCTGGTAGATTAGGACGTCCTGAACACTTTTTTCTCTTGACGCACATGTCGAAAATCGCTCTGAAACGAGATATACCGCTTCAAATACATGAAATCCCTTTCTGTGGCCGAAGTTTCTCCTCTACGTGGCAGCACGTGGAAATGATTTTTACTGTTTTTTCCACTAAGAACCTCATTTTTCAAAGATTTTCTTTTTTTTTCCATGACAAAAATTCAGGTTCCAATTAGAAAAAAACAGTGAAAATCAATTCCACGTATAGCCACGTAGCGGAGAAACTTCGGCCACAGAAAGGGATTTCATGTATTTGAAGCGGTATATCTCGTTTCAGAGCGATTTTCGACATGTGCGTCAAGAGAAAAAAGTGTTCAGGACGTCCTAATCTACCAGAATCAAAAATAAAAAATTGTGACTTCAGTCCTCCTTTAAATATACCTGATATAAATTTTATGAAAACATATATATTTTTAATAAGACCTGTATCAAATTCTCATAGGAGGATTTTTCACGGCTTCATGTACAAAATTACTAAAAAGCTGGACACTTGTTGAAGTTCGTTCTTTTTCTGACTGAGTCTCGAATTGTTTTCCGTAGTCTACAAAGCACTACTCTGCTCTCACGCTGATTCTAAAAAAAATTTGTTAACCAAGTAATTCCGCCTTCTGAATTGATAAACAGAGAGCGGCCATCATGAAATGAATTAATTGAAACAGGGGCTCCGACTTTGAAAGTTTTATCCACATTGTTTGGTTTGAAAAATGTTTCGTGCTGGATGAATAAAATTATACATCCGTCAATGTTTCAGAATACATGAGGTATCAGAAAATGCAAAAAATAGATATGAAATAAAGTTTCCAAGAAGTTTCATGAACATTTTTCCAAGACTCTGAACGTTTTTTTCCAAAGAAGCACATGAAATAATGTCTTTGAAACTTCAATTTTTTTCTGGATGTGATCCAGTTTTGACAAGCAAAAAAATCTTGAAATCTATAGAACTCATCGAAAATTGATTAACTCTTTACAGTTTCATACTTATTGTATCAACTATAATGAAAATTGGGAGCAGTCCGTCATTGGATCTGTGCCCTTTTTAAAACTCAACAAAAATCAGTCTGACAGTCTCTAAACATGGAAAAAAAGGGGAAAAGCATTCGTGTCGGGCAGATCCATGTATCCGAAACCATCTTCAGCGTGGGTACAAGTGACACTGCTTTCATGTCAGCTCATGTCCTGTTCGAAAGATTTTTTTACGTTTTTTAATTACCATTGTCAACTAACATTTGAGGAAAAATGGTGAATTCAAAATGTTCAGAAACAATAATACTGGATAATTAAACCCATTTTCCGATACTATGTAATAAAGATTACTGAATTTCGGTAACTTTACAGTTTCATGATTACCGTATCCCCAAGAGAACAAACACTTGAACAATGGTTCAAGCTGTTTGCCGGATTAAAAATGAAGAAAAAATGCAATCGCCGAATTTTCTTTTTGCTCGATCATGACCTTTCTTGATAGTCTCATAAATTACAAACTTGTGTTGAATCGAATTTGCTATTTATTGAAAACCTTTAGAAAAGTCGAACACTGTAAACTCGAAATTTGGTTACAAATTACAGAACTGGTGACAAAAGTATTATCGGCATTGCTCAGAACATGAACAATCTTGGTGATGAAATGAAACCGAAACATTTGCGAAAAGCGCCGTATTGTCTTTTTCGTGAAATTATCACTGTGATTTTAGAGCCATGACGAACGATTCTTCAAAAGCTCAAGCTATTTGTTTCAGATAATTAATACAGAGAAAATGCACACCTTGAAGATTTTTTCTTCTCGAAAATGAGTATAAAATGATCCGTACTCGAGAACAAGTGAAAAGTTAATCATGTCCGAAAAAAGTAAAAAAGTGAATGACACATTGAGAAACGGAATTCATTTATGGATATTTTTTAAATAAGCTTTGTAAATTTGGAAAATATGTTTACAGTTTCGTGATTACTGTATTCACAGGAGAAAGAATTTTGAACAGTCAATAGGTTTTTTGTTGTTGGTTAAAAATACAGAAAATTGCGATTGCCGAAAATAATCCGTAATAGTAATTGAGAAGAAGTGGGAAGATACAGATGTTCAGAAACAGTAAAATTGATTTCATTCTGCGATACTTCGATTGCTCCAAATTTATCTAAAAACTCATGAGCACCGCATTCGCAGCAATAAAAAACTTGAGCAGTTAATTATCGAACACGCTTGCAAGTCAAATTCAGTACTTCCTTCAACATTTTCGAAAATTAGGGCAGTTTCCATTGTTACAATTTTGGCGATGTAAAGAACAACTACTGACTGGCTACAGGGAATTGCTTCCCTAGACGGCTCTGAATTTATGAAGGGGTTTAATCTTTTTGAAAGTTTTCGGTACCAGAAACTTATCGATCGGTCTTCAGAACGGCAATGGATTCTAAGGAATATCAATGAAACTTTAAAAAAAATACAGCTATTGTTCCAGGACTGTGGCGAAAAACCGAAGTAGGCAAAATGAAGATCTTGAAACAGAAAGTATTTGTCAGAAGTCGTTCAGGATTATGTTCGAACATAGAAAGTTTGACAGCAGTCATGTGGTAAGGTTCAAACAAGGTATATCAATGATTGGAAAGAAGTGTACCGGTTCAAGATTATCATAAGACAGAAACCGCAAAATTTGGATCGTTGGCTTGGTTTTTCTGTTTTTAAATAAAGGCACATGAAATAATGTGTTCGAAATTTTAATGTTTTTTTTTCTGAATTTGATTGAAAATTGAGTTTGACGAACGCAGCTTCAGAATATTTCAAACTCTGCAGAACTCATTGAAAAATGATTCAAAATTTGCAGTTTCAGGTACAATGTTTCCACCAAATCAGAAAGTGAGGACAGTTTTTCGTAGATGGCATTATGATTTTGCGGTCGTCAGTTTTACAGGCTCTAACCTTATAGAAAACGTGGAAGAGTACATGTCCTACCTGAATACAAGTGGATTAGCTAGAGGACTCGGATTTTATGAGGAAGGATTTCATCTAGTTTGAGTCTTTTGTCTCAATGGCTGGTTTTACCGAAGTTTGAGTAACAATGGCAAATCAAAAATGTTCAGAAACAGTAGAACAGAGAAAACTTTATCTTTTTTCCAAAATTGTGAAAGTGAGCTTTCTGAATTTCGGAACTTTTTTTACAGTTTCGTGTTTACTGTAACAATAGTAGAAAAATCACTTGAATAATCGTTTGTGGTTTCATAGCTGGAACAAACAAAGAACTTACCTTTTAGTAGTCCTACCGGTAGGCTAAAAGCAAGTCGATTCCATAATTCCGAGTTATTTGATTTGGATCTTTGAAGAATCTTACTGCTTGCTCATTCTCATTGATACTTCCCTAGGCTGACACTGAAAAACTATGACAGACTATAGACTCAAACTCACGACCCCCACATCGAGAAATCGCTCGCTAGAGCGCGACTGCGCTGTAGTTGACGCATTTCTCGATTTAAGGTTTTTTGAAAATAACGAGAACAAAAAAATTTTTCTTCGGTTTCTAGCCAACAAATGTTGTTAAGAAATAAAAAATACAAAAAATAAGCCCTCAACTGCTCAAATTCGTCAAAAAATAGCCGAGTTGAACCCATTTTTCGAAAATCAACTGAAAACTGCCAATATTCACACTTTTGTGTAAATAACCGAAATCTGAAAATTTTTTACACGATTTCACTCAACAATTCAGGTAGAATTGACGATTTCTAGCATTTTAAGCACAAAATCAGCTCATAAAACTCAAAATTGAGCGAGTTGAACTGTTTTTAAGACCCCAATTTTTGAATTTCAAAAAAATAAATATCACATATCTAGAAGTTTTGAGCTTACAAACGGTTTGAGTGTGTATCCAGTTGGTTTCTAATCACTTTTCGGTTGTTTTCGACATTTCAATAGAGACCTAACATCACATTTTCAACTTTTCAAATTTTTCAGAAAAATTTTTTTTTCAAATTTTTTTGAATTTTTGATTTTCTATATGAGTTTTGGAACTTAATTTTCTCAATTAGTGATTTTTCGTGGCGAAATCGCCTGACAAAAGCCAAAACTACTCAAGGAAAAAATATATTTGTTTCCGAGTTAC
Organism: Caenorhabditis brenneri; assembly: GCA_000143925.2. NCBI lineage: Eukaryota > Metazoa > Nematoda > Chromadorea > Rhabditida > Rhabditidae > Caenorhabditis > Caenorhabditis brenneri. The sequence goes on from GL380045.1 coordinate 94,480, forward strand.
TGTAGTTCTTAAAGGCGCATGCTACAAAAGTTTTTTATCAGGAGACGCGCCTTGACTATCTCTTGTACACATTGCTCGATGTGGGGGTCGTGAAACTCAAACCTGTGCGAATAACATTATTTTTTCACAGAATTTTTTTATGAAGGCGAAGAAACTGTAAACATTCCAATACATAATCCACGTCTCTGTATAAAAACGCATACTGATTACAAGGGCGTTGCTTCTGTAGGCGGCCTCGTCTTTACTTATTCCACTTTCAGAGGATTTTGTGTAAGGTGATCTGACAAAGTTTCATAATAACATTGAATGATGGTTGAAATCAATGAGGCTCCAGAAACAAAACAAACCAAAATACAACCATGGCGAAGAACGGAAGCAGATGAAATGATGAACTTGAAACCGGAAATGCATTTAGCTTTGGCGCTTCAGGAGTATCTCCGAACCTAAAAAGTTGAATAGTAATCACTTTGTAGGACTCAGAACAGATTGTGAAAGAATCTAGGAGTTCATGGAAGACATAATAATGAAACAGAAAAACTAGAAAAGTTCAGTGAAAATAAAAATTAGCTACAGAAAGAAGGAAAAATTGCAGATAAGAGTGTCTCTATTTTTTGATTCATCTATGTTTCTACGTGTCAATTCGCAGTGGAAACGGAGACTCAAAAGAGCTTGCAATCTCTGTTGTTTATGACGTTCGTTGACGAATTAAAAATGTTCACCATTTGAGCATCTTGATAAAGACATGAAACCGGGTTCTTTTTATCAAAAAATAAGCGATTTCTTTCTGTTTATCCTGGAACAGTTCATAACTTTTTCGGTTTCACCAAAATGTTGTATTTCATTGGTAAATTCGATAACTCAATATTCTTCTTTTTAGTTGAAAACTATTCCCGAAACAAATGAAAGTTTAAAAAACAAACATGTTTCTGCAATCTGCTTAAATCAAATCAGTTTTCGATTTTGTCAATAGTCTATACAACAAAATCATTTCTCGGACGATTCATTGACAAAATTAGACGATCGGCTTATTCTGAGAAGAAAAAGTGTATTTTGAACGGTTGTAAGTTCTTGTTTCAACACATTTGAGAAAGAAACAGGGTGAGGGGCAAAAGTGAGAAAGATGAGGGAAACACTGTGATATGAAGTAGTAACAGATGAAATGATGTGCTTGGAAAAGAAAAATTCGCGAATAAGTTTCTTTTTCCTAAATATCGATCAGCAATATACAGGTATCGAAACTTTTTTCTTCAGCTTCTCTACCAATCAAAGTACGAGAGGGCTGTGTGTTAGAGTGAGTTACCCAAGACATATTACTGCTTCAACAATTTTGGAAAGAAACTAATAGCATTTTCATTTATTCACTGAAATAGTGGGAGAGTTAAAATCAATTTTTTGATAATCCAGGTTTTCAAAAACTTTGTACAGGAAACAGTAATCTGTCTCTGAAAGAATAAGTTTTCCGGTATCAATTCAGTCTTATTCTCAGATTCATTCATACCACGCCAATGAAAGAACAACAGGTTGCTTAAAGATGTTGTCACTGATTGAATAAGTTGTCAATTGGATAGTCAATGGGGATGTTTATTTCTTTATGATATCTACCTGTTCACCAAGGAATGAAAACGGATGTAATTCGGCAAACTAGAATGTTATGCGACTGCCAGATGCCAAAGTCTGATTAAAGTAACGGTTGATGATTCATAATGATATAAAGGTAGTGAAACTGAAAAAATGTTGCTTCTAGATCTGAAACTATAGTCGAGAAGAAACAAACTGACTGATTCGGTTCGTTAGAAAAGGCAAGATGAAATTGAGAAAAAATTCTGATAAGGTTTTCAGTGTTCGCCTATTTTTGTTTAGAAGTGTTTTTTATTCGAAAGGGAAATAGTTCACCGAAATATAGAGTGGTGCAGTTTCGAAGTTTTTGGACGATTCAGTTTCACGTTTGTCAATAGAACATGATAGTAAAACATAGGAAATTATGACAACTATATGAAGAACTTGGAACCGTAAAAGTTATTGTAACAAGTATAAAAATAATGAAGCTTCCCGGATGCATGAAAGTTATCAGCTTCCCATTATTCCTAACTTTTCGAATGAATCTGTGAAGTCTCCTCAAGTCTACAAAAGTTTGCAGTTTTATTTACTAAAAATCAGACAGTCTGAATACATTGATAGTCAGGTAACGAATATAGTCTGATGTTTCTTGTACCTCCTATCAAGCAGAAATGTTTCTCATTGCCAAGAATAGGTTTTTCTTCAATAAATAAAATTTTTTCCGAATACTTACGTTTCAACAGTTTGCTAGATGCCATTATGCGATGATTGATCGTGATTTGAGACTTGGCGACTTAAAAATGTTCAGAAGCAGAAAAAAATGGAATAAACTTATACAATTTGAAGTTCATTTTCTTAAAGCTGATTGTTTTTTTTCGGTATCCGAGAGCTATAAAGTGATCTTTAAGAACATTTCTATCACTGGGAACTGTTATTTACGATTGCATTACTGCTATACATTAGGTAGCAGTAAATCTGGATACACTGCAAGTTGTTCGGGGGTTACGCTCATTGATGATTCAAACATAATTGGGGTTTTCAATTGTTTACAAAAGATCAAGTATATAGGTGAGAGTCTACCTGAATTGAAAACTGAGTGAAACGGGCTTTTTTTTCGTGGTCCACACCATGCCACTAAAAAACAAAGGATACATAATATTTTTAAATTTTGCGTTTTTCCGATTTTGATATTCGAGAGTAGATTCATTCAGGATAATAGTCCATGGTTACTTTTTCCACTGTTACATGAACAAGGTATTATGAGAGCTGCTAGCTAGGCACCGTTTGTTTTTGATTGATATATCGTTCAACTACAACAAATAATTTTTAAACAAGGCTACCCCAGATCGGAACCAGTTGAACTGTACTTTTTCTGTTATTGGCCGCCTAACCCCGTATGAAATTTATTCCATTCGGAAGATAATTTTTCATTCTACAAGGCCATATTATCACGTTCACAGATTTTTCAAATCAAAGCCAGGGTTTTGGGAAATGCGATCATTGTTCATTAATTGAACATTCTTACACACTGAATCAGTTGACAACGGGTTGGAACCGAAATGGTTGTCAAGGAATATTACAACTCTTTTGCCTCTTTTTGTGATATGTAACAGGAATCAATCAAAAATTTCGGTTCCATTAAAGTTTTGAATTTTTCAAAATATAAGCAATTCAATCATGAGGTCGCAAGTAGTTTATTTTTTCAATTTCAAATTTCATAAATAATTTCTACCAATTTCATCAGATTGGTAAATTCTTCAACTCAAAATCGTTTTTAGTTGTTCTGATTGCCTTATTCGTTCCAATTGGTCTTGGTATGGTTCTGAATATGGTACGAGATTTTTCTATCACTCATAAATATTCGATAGCTGTGATCCCGCTACGGATCATTCATTTTCTGAAGATCCCTTTTCTTAGAGCTTACGTATTTTGTGTGTCATGTGCGGTTATTACTAATGACCAAACGGGAAATTTATGAAGAATGATTAGAAAAAAAAGTAAGTGTGAAACTATTTTATTTGAAAATGAAAGTAAAGAAATTATTGGATATTTGAACATAGAATGATTTATGAGCATTGTAAACAGAAACCTCAAGTATTCCTAAAATAAGAACGAAACCGGAGTTTTTTCCAAAAAAAGAGCAACTGTCATTTCTAATCCTATGGCGTAGAACAACGGCAGGTAAAATGACAATATTTGGAATAGGTTTAGTCTAAAAATACTTTTAGGAACCCATTTTCCAAGTTCATCAAACCTCCCTGCTTCAAATGCATATCCAAATGTTTCTGTTCCTGATCATATTCTAATTAGTTCGTCTTTTTGAATACCGATCAATTTATGCAAACAAAAACCAGAACATTTTTTCAGTTTTCATCTGTCAATCAGTGGTCGAGGGCAAGTCGAGAGTAATTCATCCAAGAAATATTCCTGCTTCAACTTCTTTTGAAAAGCCATTTGATTTTCAATTATCTCAATGAAAGGCTGGTCTGAAAGAGATGTGCAGTGCATTATCGGATAAGTTACACCGATTTTATTGACAACTAGACTGTTGTAAACGTCTGCAGAAATCAGTTAACTGTATTTTGCGTCTTGGGTTTTTTTTTCGGTTTCAATTCAGAGTTATTCTTAGACTCACACGCACCACAGTGATTAATGTTCACAAGATATCCGATGACTGAATTAGCTTACTCACACTTTGAAACATTCGAAACTGGAAACAAAACTGTCGTGTGAGTTGGAGAAAGAAATTTAACTACGAAAGTAAGTGGTGAGTACGAAACGTTGTTGTTTTTCCAGAACGCTCTGGATTTCTCTAGTTTTTATAAGTCTTTTACAGTTAGTGTAAACAACATTAACTGAAAGTGTCAGTAAAAAATTAATTAAGATATTGGAACTGGAAAAAATATCAAAATTAGAAAAAATACTATAGTTATAGTTGCTCTAGTTTTTCTAATTACAACAAGTATGCTTTCGTTTTCTACTCCGGAAACTAAATTATGTATTATCAGATACGTCACTACAGATTGGGAGTGCCCATTTAGATCAATTATTTACTTGTAAGCATTTTCCAAACACAATGTTCACCCGATGTACTGAGGAAAAGATAATAAGAAAATGAAACAGCGGAAGTTTTTCCGTAAAACTTGTGGTATTATAGCTTTATTAACGGTGGGACGGTAGACGAAAACGAAAAAGATGTCAGATTTTAATCAAGCTATTGAAACAGGAGAAAACTTGCCATTTTCGGTTTAAAAAAGTACGAAACAGTCTACACAATTTAATACAATTTCATATAACTTTTATTTTGGAAGAACAACTGGAACTGTGATAGAGCGGCTCCGGGACAATTCGCAGCGAGACATTTCGCAGCCGTTTTTCTAGTTTTTTCGGTAAAAACTGGACAATATCATGTAATTTCTTTACAAAAGTGCACAAAAACACGGAAAAATGCAACAGAAAAATGAAAAAAAGAAAGGTTCAAATT
>GL380046.1:3649-88967 GCA_000143925.2 Caenorhabditis brenneri
TCAAGGATTCGTCACAGATTTTACCTCATCATTGTCATCATTTGTCAGTTCACGGAGAGTTATCCAGTCAGAAGTGTTAGTATCAAACCCGGAAGATGAAGCACAAGCAGAAATTCACCCCCACGTGGATTGAAGAGTATCAGTTAATTTCATCAGAAGGAAACACAAGTAGTTCTAAACCCTCGGATCATTGAAAGATGAAAAGAAGAATAAGAGTTTAACTATCAAGACTTTGGTACTGGCATCGATCCAGGACAACTTGCTCAGCTGTCAGCCGTTCATTCAAAGACCGATCATTGATCTGTTTATGGGAGGAAGTCATCCAAGCATACGTCGTCAAAGATAGTCTGTCAACAGAAATTGCTTAACGGGAGATAGACACCTACGGTGCGAACAGAATCAACCACTCAAGGAAACCTACAGGAACGTTCACCTCGATCATTGCTAAGGATTGTTATCAAAGCATCTATGAAGATTTCTTTTGTCGGAGACTTGTCAGAGATAAGAACAATGAGTCAAGAAGTCTCAGGAGAAACATGATGGTTAACCAAGAGATGAGGATTCAAGAAGATGGCGTTAAGATACGTTTGCTTGCCTTACGAAAGAACGCTTTACGGCAACGAAATCGCCGAGCATCCAAAGAATTGTGCAGTAGCGATCCATAACAAGATAAGAGTAGCATCCAGAAAAAGAGCTCGTCAAGAAATCATCATAAGGATCCGTCACGGATTATCCAAGAGTTGTTCAACTGGAAATGACGCAGCTTACAGCAGTTGTCTTCAGAAAACATCGAGCAACAGAGAATAGACCAGCATCGTTCGTCAGCGGATATCAGAGGACATAGAGTCAAGATGAGTTGGAAACAACATCATAGCAGACATCATTCACCGACACCAGTCAAAACAGTCAACGTACATGTGGTGTGAAGATGATCGCCGAAGATTCAAGAGATTGAAGAATTCATTCGTCATCGCAGTCCAGAAGTCAAGCAAGTCAGAGATAGTCAAGCTGTGCGCTCATCGAAAGCATGGCAATTCAAACAAGTCAGATGAGTAATTCAAGAATCAAGATGTCAAAGATAAGTAGCAATACTTCATCTATGATGAGGGATTTGTGAAAGTCTTCAAATGATTTGTTCCATCAAAGACATACGACTATGTACCAGACGTTGGAGTAACAGAGCAAAGATTCACACTTTCGGAAAAGTCCAGTCATCAAGTTCACAAGCCTTCAACAGGATTCAAAGGACGTTGTCAAGATTCTTTCATGGTATAGTCAAAGGGAGTTCCAGAGACACAGCTCAATGTTTTGGCAACGCATATCGGAAGTTCTCTTCAATTATAGTTCAAGTCAGCAGAAGTCAAGACAATTCATGGTGCGCAGGTTCTCAGCAAAATGGTTTCGGAACGTCAATAGTTCAACAAGAATCAACCCAGATGTTTTTCGTATAACCACGATTCAAGCAACTGTCACAGAAACTTCAGGAGAAGATGCAAATCGCCTACTGAAAATAACAGCATGATAACTTTAACGGATTCAAAGAAGAATTGTTCAGTCAACTAGGACGAAGTATCAATCAGGACAACTCATAGTTCAACTAGTCAACGGAATGTCTTCAAGAGGTTCAAGGTGTCAAGCAGACGATAGATAAGTCAGAAAGCGCAACTACTGATGGATCACAGCATCACGAGCAACTTCATGGTCTCAACAAGCGGAAGATGTCTTTCCAGAAGTCTGGGTTTGCATCAAGCAGTAGCAGGATATCAGTCACACCAAGCGGAGCTCGTATTGCATCCACCATCGGAGTGAATCTCGAAGCGACGGTCAAGGCCAAAGTTGTTCAAGGAAACTCTCAAGTCGACTTACAAGAAGACACATCACTGAAAGAAGCAAAAGATAACTGGAGCCAAGCTCAATACTCAACCTTCGACAAGTTCTTTCAGTAAAGGCTCAAGTTTTACCCTTAACCCGGAACATAGTCTTTTAGTTTCTGATCCGACGTGGACGTCTGTCTCAAACAAGGGAGGTGTAATGGCTAGCGTCACACCATGATTAGTCGTAAAATAACAGTTACACATCTTACGGTTTCAGACCCGCCGACTTCCTTTGCTCGTGTGATCTCTACAGTCGCCGCTGCCGCGCAACGCCTCGTCCCCTCGTCGTCTCGCACTCTCTCACTGCCTCGCCGCCTATATAAACCAAGGGACCCGCCTTAACCCTTACAGTTGTCCGGAATTCACACTTCTTTTATGTGTTTTCCGTTTCTCTTTCATCTCCTTTTATTGTACCCTTCACCCATTCTAGACCCGTGTTCTTATGACCCCACCACCAGTTGTTAGTCTAATAAAGTAGTTGGTTTAGCTCAGTCTTAACTCTAACAGCTGAGGGCGTGCATACTCCTAAACGGTGGAGTCACTGCACTTATATGCACACAATTACTTCTAGTTAACTCTTCCTTCGTTAGTAAAAGTCGTGTAATCATAGTCCCTCACAATCTGCCGTAGCAGGCAGATTACTTCATTTCAATTCGTCTGACGTCATGATGAAACATTGCGAAATTGCATATTCTTCTCTGGGTGGAGACTACTTGCAAAAGTCAGCATGCTTTTGAACGTATTTGCCATAGTTTGCAGATCCGTCAAGTGCAAATAAGCGGTTATTGTTGTTGTCCGATACGAAACCTTGTATTATTCAGAATCTTTATTTGGAAAAACTGGAATTTGACGCTGCGTTTTCCCATATTTTTTTGACAAAATTTTTTCAAAATCTTCTAATTTATAACTCAGTAAAATTTGGCTTGAAACTGAGTTTAAACAACGGTTTTTTCAGCATGCTCCGAATTTTTTTCCACTAAATCCGCAAATTGTCGTAATTTCTAGTGCGCTTGACCACCCACCGTGTTTGCGTACCTCCAAATTTTTTTCCTAAATCCGCTTCGTTTTTCATGGATTTTCCGCCGGTTTCAATCGATTTTCTTTGTGCTTCCTTGATTTTAGCATCTTCAACCTTCAATTTATCGATTTACAGACAACTCTTGCACAATTAAGCGCAAAAAATCAACCGAAAATGCCGCCGAAGAAGGGAGGAAAGAAGAACAAAGACGACGATTGGTGAGCTGGTTTCCTTTGTATATGTTATTTTCATCATTGATTTTTTCAGGGATGACGAGGCTGCCGAGAAGAAGCTGGCCGCTTTAAATCTTGGTGGAGGTTCTGAAACCCAATGGGACGATGAGGAGCCGAAGCCAAAGTCTAAAGCAAAAGCGAAGGCTCCACCAGCAAAAAAGGGATTCGCAGCTTTGGTGAGTTGGTTGGTCGCAAACTCCATGTTTTAAATTCGATATTTTCAGCTCGACGAGGAATCTGAGCCAGAGCAAAAATCGGAAGATGAACCTGAGCCAGAAGCTGCTCCAGTGAAAGCAGCAGCTCCAGCAAAGGAGAAAAAAGAGAAAAAAGAAAAGAAAAAGGGTGGGAAGAAGGGCAAAAAGGAGGAGGACGATGAAGATTTAGATGCTTTGTTAGCTGAAATCGAGAGTAAAAATGCGGCTCCTGCGCCCGCTCCAGCTCCAGAACCAACTCCAGCGCCAGTAGCTGCTGCGCCATCCGAAGAGGAGGAGAATAAGAAAAAAGATAAAAAGAAGAAAAAGAAGAAGGACGCTAAGGAAGAGAATCCAGAAGGTGATATTCCAGAGTCTTCTGAAAAACCTTCTGAAAAACCTTCTGAAAAGCCTGAAGAATCTGCTGAGAAGCCAGCAGATCAAGAAGAATCTGAAGGTGATGAAGACGGTGAAGTTGATAAGGATAAGGAGAAGAAGGACAAGAAAAAGCAAAAGAAGAAGGATAAGGCCAAGAAAGCCAAGGAAGAGGAGAAAAAGGGCGGCACAAAAAAAGGAACTGTGAACTCATTCAAAGAATTGTTGAGAAAACAGAGAGAAGAACGTGAAGAAGCTGAACGTTTGGCAAAGGAAGAAGAAGAACGGGCGAAAAAAGAGGAAATTGAGCGTCGAGAGAGGGAAAAGTTGGAAAAAGAGGTATGAATTCCTTCAAAAGTTTGAAACCCTCAAGATTTATTTTTCAGCGCAAAGAGGAGCAAAAGAAGGCTAAAGCAGCCGAGATCGAGCGTCAAAAAGCTGCTGGAACCTATCTGAGTGCTGCTCAAAAACGACAACAAGCACTTGCTCTTGAGAAGCTCCGCGCCGCCGGACACAACATTCCAGTGCCACGTGAATCCACCGAAGAGGAGGGCGCCACCAAGAAATCGTTCGTTTATGTGGATGAGAAGACTAAGGCGAAACAGGAGGAGAAGAAGAGACGGCGGTTGGAGAAGTTGGGACAACTTCCAGCTGAATCTGCTGCTGCTGCTAAGGAAGGAGAGGATGATCGTGCGGAGACTCCATCCGAATCGGTGGCCACTACTCCAGAAGATGAGAAGAAGGAGTTGACGCCAGAACCAATTGACGATTGGGAGATGGCTGATAGTGGAGATGAGAAGGAGGCGGAGCTAAAGAAGAAAGAGGTCAAAAAGGAGGTTAAAGAGGAGGAAGAAGAGTCGGATGATGAAGAAGAATCAGAAGATGATGATTCAGAAGACGATGATTCAGAATCGGACTCGGAAGAGGAAGAGGATGAGTCCTCTGATGATGAGAATCGTGGACAGAAAGAGACCAAAGAGCAGGTTATGGAACGAGTCAAAGTACGACTTCAGAAGAGAAAGGAGGCGGCGGATGCGAAGAGAAGTACTGATAATCTCAGATCACCAGTTATCTGTGTGTTGGGTCATGTCGATACGGGAAAAACGAAAATGTTGGATACGGTAAGAAATCCTTAATAAGTCTCACTAAATTCGGTAAATTTTCAGATCCGTCGCACCAACGTTCAACAGGGTGAAGCTGGAGGAATCACACAACAAATCGGTGCCACCGAAGTCCCAGCCGAGGCTATCAAAGAACGTTGTCGACAAGTCAAGAACTTCCTCATCGATCAGATGAAAATCCCCGGATTTTTGATTATTGATACACCAGGTCACGAAAGTTTCTCGAATCTCCGTACTCGTGGATCATCTCTCTGTGATTTCGCCATCCTCGTCGTCGATATTATGCACGGACTGGAACCACAAACCATCGAATCTCTGAAACTTCTTCTCAAGGGAAAGACCCCGTTTGTGATCGCGTTGAACAAAATCGATCGATTGTACGAGTATGAATCAAATCCACGAAAAGATGTTTACGAACTTCTGAAGTCACAGAAGACACGTGTCCAAGCTGAATTCAAGGAGCGTTACGAGAAGATTGTTGTGGAGTTTGCAGAACAAGAAGTCAACGTGACACTCTCCAACAGTAAGAAGGCCGACGATCCAGACTACGTTTGCATGGTGCCAACATCTGCAATGTTGGGTGATGGAATCGGAAACTTGATGGCTTTCATCGTCAATCAAACACAGACAAAATATGCTCAGAAGTTGGCATTCTCCGAGGAGCTAGACGCCACTGTGATGGAGGTCAAACAGATTCCAGGTCTCGGAACCACGATTGACGTCATTCTTGTCAATGGAACAATGAAAGCTGGAGATGTTCTGATTCTCACCGGAACCGATGGAGCCATTGTGACACAAGTCAGAGAATTGCTCATGCCGAAACCGCTAAAAGAATTGAGAGTGAAGAACGATTATATTCATTATAAGGAGGTGAAAGGAGCACGTGGAGTCAAAGTGTTGGCGAAGAACCTCGAAAAAGTGTTGGCTGGACTTCCAGTCTACATCACCGATCAGCCCGATGAAATTGACTATTTGCGTCAAGAAGCCGATAATCAGCTGGCCAATGCTCTTCACGCCATTAAGAAGAAGCCAGAAGGAGTCTACGTCCAGGCATCCACTCTCGGATCACTGGAAGCTCTTCTTGATTTCCTGAAATCCCAGAAAATCCCGTATTCGAATGTGAATATCGGCCCGGTTCACAAAAAGGATGTGCAGAAGGCGTCGGCGATGAAGGAGCACAAGGCGGAATACGCGTGTATTCTGGCGTTCGATGTGAAAGTTGAACGAGAAGCGCAGATTTTCGCCGATCATGAGGGTGTGAAGGTGTTCCAGGCGGATATTATCTATCATTTGCAAGACGCTTTCTTGAAGTACAGGTGAGTGAAAATTAAAGTTTTTTACAAATAGTTTTACCTGACTTCTTGTTTTTTTAGAGAAGAACTCAAGGAGAAAGCGCGTCGCGAGAACGAACACCTGGCCATTTTCCCATGCAAATTGCGTGTTCTGCCGAATCACGTCTTCAACACCCGTAACCCAATCGTGTGCGGAGTGGCCATCGAAGCCGGACAAGTCAAGAGAGGAATTCCGATTTGTGTGCCGAGCAAAGAGGTATTTTTTTTCTGGATTTTTCATTAAAAAAACTTTAATTCAGTCTTAGTACATTTTTTTCGCTCGAAATATCCACATAAATCATTAATTTTCCAGGGAATCCTTCTCGGAACCATCTCGTCAGTCCAACGAAACAATGAAGAAGTGCTGATAGCGAAACAAGGAGAAGAAGTTTGCATCAAGATTGAAAACACCACAGGAGAGGCTCCAAAACTCTACGGACGTCATTTCACTCATGAGGACGCCCTGGTTTCAAAGGTTCGGATAGTTATGGATCCTTTTCTCCAACATTCAATTTCAGATCACCCGTGAATCCATCGACGTTTGCAAGACATACTTCCGTGACGATCTGACGAAGGCCGACTGGCAACTTATTGTTCAATTGAAAAAGCTTCTTGATATTATGTGAAAATCTTCTTTTTTTCCTGTTTTTTCTAATGCTTTTCTATCCTATCCCCCCCCCCCCCCATAAAAATATCACATTTATTGCTCTTTGTCCTCCTGATTTTCTTCCGGTTTCCTCTTTTGTTGAACTTATACTCGTCTTTTCTTTCTGGTTACGGTTTTTCTTTGTTTCTGTTTTTCTCTAATTTAACTCGCTATTTGTGTTTTTGTGGCTCCCTATTCGCTATCCGTCTAGTTTGTGAGATTATCTTTTTTATTATGAATGCTTGGTTTGAAAAAAAAAGTTATAGAAATTTCCGATATTTCATTCGGAAATTTTGTATTGCTGAGGATTGGACGAAGAAATCAAAGTTTCGTTTCAAATCCGATGTCATCGAAATCAGGTCGAACTGCAATCTTAGTTGACACTGCTTCATGCACATTTCCCGTTCTCCCCAATAGAAAACCTTGCACTTGTGCTCACATTGAAGGCGTTGGATCTGAGGGAAAAATTTGAAAAATGAGCTTTCAATAGAGCGCACTTACTGTGGGAACACTAAACTCCGCATAGACACTTGAAACGGCGAAAATCGAGCGACCACGATATTCGATTATTTGGAGAAGATCAGCGGCGTGGGAGTAGATTCCTAAATGACCGAATGGAAATTTAAACCGCCGCCAAGCCTTCAGTGCAATAGAGCGCACTTACCAATTGTTCGATTCACAGTTCCCGACTCATAAACGAACGCGTTACACTCCCCCTCCAAACACCATCGATTATCCGCTTTGGCGATCGCTTCGGTTCTCAAAAACTGGAAAAAATCTGATTCAATTTTCAAAAAAGGAAGTCTAAAAGCAAGTGCTGGCCGAAGATCCAACAACTTTACGGCCCCGATATCTCACCACGAAAACGTATAAATTCAATTGATACCGTAAGATTTACCGATTTTCAGCAATTTTTCTAGCTCTTCTCCCAGAAGAAAACAAATGATCGTTGGAAATCGATGGAAATTGATGAAATTCGATGAATCTTACGGTAGCGATTAAATTTATACGATAGTTTTCGTGGCGAGATATCGGGGCCGTCAAGCTGTCGGATCTTCGGCCAGCACTTGCTTCTACTGACCTCATTGTCAATCAAATACTTCAGAATATCAGCGCTTTTTTCGGTGGAAACCACGAAAAGTGCCATTTTCTCATGGATCTTCAGATTACGGTAGATATTCTGATCGGGCTCCGTGGAGTCGTAGTAGTGGGACTTGGGAATTCGAACGGAGAGTTTCTTACGGAAAAGGGGAGCCAGGGGAGTCTGAAAAACATAGTGTAAATTTGAAAAAACTCTAATAGAGGAGAATTGAGCAGCCGACGTTTCCCTGTTCGGTGGCGAAGAGGGTTTTGAGCTATATCTCAGTTGTGGATGGAGATAGAAAAAAGTTGTCAACTACAAAGTTGTTCAGTTTTTAATTTCACACATTTCGTTAGTTGATCACTTTTTTCTAGCTCAACTCACAACTGAGTTATTCTCTTTCAAACTGGCCGTTCGCTCCACTTCAACCGATATCTCACCACGAAATCTACCGTATAAACTTAATTGATACCGTAAGAAATTTTGAAAACGATTATTTATTTATCGAGTTTCGTCAATCGATTTTCAACAAATTTTTTTTCCGATGAAGAGCTAGAAAAACTGCTGAAAATCAACAAAATCTTACGGTACCAATTAAATTTTTACGGTAGTTTTCGTGGTGAGATATCGCGGCCGTCAAGTTGTCGGATCTTCGGCCAGCACTTGCTTTTACCTGCGTAATATAAGACATATGAATCGGGTATCCTGTCAAAAAAAGATAGACATCATCCGTCACATTGTACAGTTTTTCGTCGGGAAGAAGGATGCACGTGCAGTTTTGCTGGAATATTTTTTCTTTGATTTCTGTGCTATCCCTGAATTTTTACATCAAAATCCTCCAGCGGCATACAAGTGGAATCATCCAAATTGCATGGATTGAAGTCAGAGTCCAGTGGATCGTCGAAACATAGTGTTTTCATTGAAAAACAAGTTATCAGCAACAGAAAACCATGGATTTTTGGCATTTTTGAATAGGAAAAAAAATAGTAATATGGGTCTAGAAAATGTTTATGAAAATGAGGAAAAAAGAGTCAAATTTCAAAACAAATCATCCTGCCAAAGTCGTTTCATACTCCTTCAGCTGCTTGTCGAAACCATTGTTGGGACGAATACCTGAAAAAATAGTTGGACATCCGGACAGACAGACAATATACTCACTCCTAGTCTCCCTACATTTATCGAAAGCTTGTCTATACGTCATTTTCAGAGTTTTCATCAAATACCCAACTGCAAACGTGGCAGAACGAGAGATTCCAGCGTTGCAATGGATGAAGACCTGCAAAATTTTTATTTTGAATTATTGGGGAATGCAAACATGCTCTATTGTGGCAATCAGTGTGCTGGCCGAAAATCCGACAACCCGGTATCTCACCAGAAAACTACCCTATAAATTGAGTTGCTACCGTTAGAATTTCATCAATTTTAATCGATTTTCAACGAAAAAAATGTTTTTTTTCTCCAGAAAAATCGCTGAAAATCGATAAATCTTACGGTAGCAATTAATTTTATACGGTAGTTTTCGCTGTGAGATATCGGTGCCGTGAAACTCACTTTTCCTTCCTTTTTCGCTTCATTTATATACTCGAAAACTCTATCAAAATAATCCAAAATCCGCGTCTCTGGCAAGTCTAGAATATCGATTTTCAGATATTGAAACTTGTTTGGAAAGTGATTGGGAATTCCAGTTCCAACATTTATTATATGAGTGATACTGTAGTTTTGGAGGATGGTGAGGTCTGCAGCGACATCTTGGCTTCCAAAGAAGACATCTGAAACTTTTCAATTAGAAAGTTTGCTCCAATGAGAATAAAAATTTTAAAAACTCACTTTCCATGGCAACTCCTACCACTAAATCTGGCTCCAAGTCTACGATGAATCCACGTTTTTGCAGATATTCTACCTGGAATTTTGAAATTAGAAAAAAAAAAGATTATTGATTGATTATTACCTTTTTTCTCCGCCGATTTGACGCCGTCTCAGTTTTATGTTCTCGGAGTTCTACGCTGAAATTTTTTGGAATAAAAAAAATAAAATATTTTCAAATAAAATTTACACTGGAATCTCTTCATACGTCCCATCTTCCTTCTTCTTCTCCACTCGAACCTCTCCAGAAGGCAATGTTGTTCTGAAACCTCAAAAATTCAAAACCCCCCACTAAAAATAATACCTACGTGATTTCTGTGGATTTTAAGCCTTTTCTTGCATTCAAAAGCTCTGCTAAATCCGGCATTATTGATTTTGGAATAATCCGGATGCACCGAGGGATTACACTAATGTTCTGACGTCTGGACACGTCCTTGAGTCTACTATGTAACCTTGCTCTATTGGAATTGTGCTGGAACTTTGGGGATTTGGCTTAAAATCTGATGTTTTTGGTTCTAGAATTTTCCATGAAGAGTGTTGATTCTATAATAGAAAAATGCTGCAAGTAGGCTGCGTTTGGAGACTTGCACTTGGCTCATTTCATTAAACACTGTTTTTTTTTATTTCTAGCTAATTTCTTCTGAGTGGTTTTGGTATCAAAATGATCCTTATGTTCTCCCCTATCTTCTCTTTGATGAAAAATACATTTTTTCTTTCAATTCGCACTTTTATTCCGTGCGAACCTTTTTTCTTGACTGATCATTTTCCGAAAAGTATGCAAGCGCGCCCGATCGCACTTTTTTTTCGTCGCGTGAAGTGAATTTTTTTGAATCAGCGCCAACACTGATATCAATCAAGTTTCATCAATTCCGCTTGGATTTTCGCAATTTCTCTTAATTTTCAGTCAAAAAACCTATTTCAGACATAAAATGGTGATGAACAACGAGCCGGCGGCTCGTTCGCCCATACGGTTTGGGGATAACTTAAGAATCACAGTGGGAGCTAATCAGGTGGGTTTTGTACGAAAAATGAGAGATACTAAAGTAAAAATTGCAAAAAAACAAGCCTTGGAAGGTCTGAGTTCTAGAAAAAACTATAGAAGTTTCTGGAAACTAACTGTTTTCACCATTTTTGGCGCAAGAAAAAATAAGCAGAATTGAATCGCAAAAAACTCAAAATGGCACCGAAAAGCTCCTTTTTTTATATTTTCTATTCTTCAGGGTGGTCGCCGGTACATGGAAGATCGTTGTGTCGTTCACACAGAACGTACCGACAGTGGTGATCTCGCCTGGACGTTCGTCGGCGTTTTCGATGGACACGGTGGAGAACACGCGTCCGAATACGTTCGCCGACATTTACTCATGAATATTACTGTAAGGATGTTTTAAAAAACCGGGTTCAGTCGTAAAAGAAATTGGAAAAATGGCATTTTTGGTAGAAAATTGATCCGAACCGGAAGAGCTCGCATAATTCGGTTTTTTCTCCAGAAAAATGTGAAATTCAACTCGGAACACGACGAGGATATACTGGAGGCAATAAGACAGGGTTTCCTAATGACGCATGAACAAATGCGACATGTTTATGAAGAATGGCCATACACCGCCTCAGGATACCCATCAACAGCTGGAACCACCGTCAGTTGTGTGTTCATTAGAAACGGCAAATTGTACACAGGACACGTCGGCGACTCGGCGATATATTTAGGAACTGTTGAAAGTGAGTAGTTTCTCTTTTTATTGAGATCATTTTTTTTGCTGCAGACGGAGAACTTCACTCCCGCCCACTAACAATAGACCATAAGCCAGAAGCACCACTGGAGCAGCTTCGAATCGCGAAAGCTGGCGGTGAGACAGCTGTAAAAAGCGGCGTGACTCGAGTCGTCTGGAAACGAGAGGCCCGTGTAAATCTTCTGACGAGAAACCGCCAAAATCCACCGGTGATGGATTCGATTCCATTTCTATCAGTTGCCAGAAGTTTGGGTGATTTATGGTCGTACAATGAACAGACTAACATGTTTGTGGTATCACCAGAGCCAGATTTAGGTAATCCATAATCGCTAGAAGTCTATACTCTGCTCTATTTCCAGGAGTGCACACACTAACCGACAATGACTTCTGCCTGGTGCTCGCCTCCGATGGAATGACCAACGTGCTCACTGGCGATCAAGCCATTTCAATTGTATTCCGAGAAGAGGAACTAGTCGAAATTAACGAGGAAATCAACCGGAATCACGCTCGTTGTGTTCTTCGTACAACACTCCAAAAGTGGAGAACCCTTCGAGCGGACAACGTGACAGTGGCCTCTGTGATCTTTGACATCGATCCATTACGGTACACGAAGGAGGAGCTATTAATGAATGTTGGACAGTTTGTAAATGTTTCGCAAGTCCTGACGGATGTTCCTGACGCTATGCTGAAGATCGGTAGAACCGACAACGTGTTGCTCCGCACTCAACGAGTCCCGATACTTTACAATGGATCTCGCGACGAAAATTTCTGTCGAGTGCAATACCGCGGTCCAGGTTTCCGAACGCATGAGGATGAGCTGTTGGATGAGAGGAGAACGCTGATGGCTAAATTCGGAAATCCGATTTCTATTGCTCCAGGAACGGCGGATTCGAAGCGTGGACCACCTCTGGTAGAGAAGAAAAAGACGAATGGGAATTCCATTGGAAAAGAGGCGAATGATGAAACTTATGACGACGATGATGAAGACGATGAAGAGGAGGATGAGGAGTTTGATCCATCCGAGGAGATAAATTTGAATTTTAGCGTGACAGAGACCGACATCGTTACAGTGCTGAAATCGTCGATCCGTCCGTCTTCTCGTCCAGTATTTTCAGATGAGTATCTGGAAAACGGGAAGGATGAGGAAGATGATGCAAGCCACCTCCAACTGCCCTCGATTCGTGCCGTTCGTAACCAAATGGAAAACGGAAAGGACGAAGACGACACTAACCATCAGTCAACGTCTTCGGCGCCTTCAATCACTCCATCCCGTTCTCCACCGGGACACACTGTCAGAAGAGTGAAAGCTGAAGCGATTCGTCGTGTACGAACTCCACGAATCGGTGGAGGCGATCAGGATGATCTCACCGAGACTTTATTGCACATGCTTTCACCGGGAAGTCTTGTGCCACTGGATCAACCTCCCCCAGGATGCACTCCAGACCGTCGGGTCACTCGATCATCGTCTCGTGCAGCCATAACTACGTCTCCAGTGAAGAATCATCCACGTTCTCCTGGTGCCTCTGTGATTGGAATCAATTACAATCTAGGTCCGGATGCTCGTCTAGGTCCACCCATCACCCCGTCTCCGCGTAGATCGACGCGACTTCAAAGTTCAAACGGAGTCGAGCCGAGTACACCAAACTCAGCGAAACTCACGCAAAACAGGAAGAGACAAAGAACCATGGAGATTGCAATGAGCGGAGTGACACCAGTGGTTGCCGGACTCTCGTTGCAGGTAAAAATTTGCTTTGATAAATGGAAAAGGCTGGTTCAGAATGAATGTTGTTGTGTGTGTTTTTTGTATTGTGATGTACAGCTATGTATAAACACAATTCATGAATTCAGACACGCCAATATGTGGATTATATCTGCGATTCAGTGTTCTACACTAATTCACTTACAATGACAGTTGTCCAATGCTTACAGTATCTAACGGTACATTTAGAGCTTCCGGGGCGGGACACCCTTATCATCTGTCATCATTACCGTACTCCATTTCCAGGATCGTCTCGCCCTTCCACCGCCACGTCTTCCGCTCATTCCACCGCCTGCTGTTCCACCTACTCCGTCTCGATCGGCACCATCTTCACCTAAAAAGCCGGCGGCTGCAGGTCTGAAAACATCAAAATGGTCGCTGTCAAAGTTGGATGAGACGAAGAAGAAAAAGGACGGCATCGTTCGAGTCTCGGAAGTCGCCGACGAGCAAGATGACGTGGCAAACGGATCGGATGATGTGATGAGAGAGCCGCCGTCGAAAATGCGTCGATTCTATGGTTATATGAAGAAGATGATATGGGGAAAATGAATCGATTGAATAGGAATTGATTATCTGTACAATTAGCTGGCCTAAATGCCCCCCTCCACTAAAAAATCACGTTGTATCTCCTTTATGAAGCCCACCTACTTCACTTCTCGTTGATCTTTTTTCCTTTTTTGTTTCTCTCAATTTTGTCCCATTTTGCTCAATTACATCAGTATCATCATCATCATCACAAGTAAGATTTCCCACCTCCTGGTGTTCTTTCTTTTTTATTAATCTTTTTTGTAAAACAAATCAAAACTCGTTAACCGTCTTTAGAGCACTAATGCTCCCTCTCTTACTCGTTTTTTTTTACTAATTTTTTGTGACTGAGAATCTGGTTTTGAAAACTATTTTCGTCCCAATGCATATCCTTAAATATCGCAATTTAACTGCCAAATCCCCGTGTTTAACTCTTTTATCACCTTCCTATTAATGTCCTAAAAACGCTAAACTTTATGTTTTTTTTGTGAAAAAAGAATATATTTATTCTTAATATATTTTTAATTATGTGGCCCTGATTAAATATTCCGGATGTTTCGATTCTTTTTTGACTATATCTATGTTCTTTTCGACATTTCTATACCTCTGTTTCATGATTCACTTTTCTAATTTTCCAAAAATTTAGGCATGGCAAAGCACCATCCAGATCTGATCTTCTGCCGAAAGCAGCCGGGCGTCGCGATCGGACGACTGTGTGAGAAGTGCGACGGTCGTTGTGTGATCTGCGATTCGCACGTTCGTCCGTGCACACTGGTGCGCATTTGTGACGAGTGCAACTATGGATCCTATCAGGTAGAGAAGGAGAAAAATGGGCTTGAAAACTAGCTGGGAAACCTTGCTAAAGTATCAATATATTCCAAAAATTCGTATCTCTGACCGCGATCAACAAGACGGTTTGCGCATAAAACAAATAGTTTTGACCGTCTCGCTGACCAAACTCTTCGTCTTGTTCCTCTCCTTTCGTAGTTTTTCATCGATTTTTTTTCCTTTTGTTTCTGGGTGGTTATGCACCCTGATTAACAACTAGTACACATTTTCTGAGAGATCAAAATTTATTCTGTGAATCAGAGTGAAAATAACATTAGTATCTACTCAGTAGATTATCAAAAAACCAGTTCACAACGAATACTTGAGGTGTTAACCATAATAGAGTCCTTCTCGAACTTTCAAAGCGAAACATTGAGATCGACCACTTTGCGCCTCCAGAGCGGAGTACAACTATCACTTCGTCGGAGACGTTGAATTTTTGACGGACTGAGTCCATTTTTCTGAAAAATCGATTCAATAATTCAGAAAATAGAGAAAAATAGAAAAATTGGATGGAGGAATAAAATAAAATGGATGAGGGATGAGAAATGGTCCGCGCGTGGACTTTCTTACTGTAAATCAAAAATAAATATTATAAGAATTGATCTACAACCTACGAATTTCCAAGGCCCGCTCGGCCCGGAAAATTACCGCGAATTTTGAAAAATCAAAAAAAAAGACAGTACTCGTTTTTAGAACTGTGCAAAATAGAACTGTGACAAAATAGAACTTGCTACAAAATAGAACTGCGCAAAATAAAACTGCTACACAATAGAACTGCTACAAGATAGAACTGTTACGAAATAGAACTGCTACAAAATAGAACTGCTACAAAATAGAACTGTAGTTTAAAGGCGCGTAATTTTTGCGGTACATACATCTTCTTTAATAAGACGAATTCGATCGAATTTTTGTGACTAATAGGTTCTAAAAATTAGTAGGAGTTGTATATGTTAAAAGAAATGTTTCTAAAATTCGCTACTAATTGTTTGGAGCTCGTTTTCTGGAGCAAAAAATTGAATTCTGTTCTGCAAAGCTGCTCTATTGCTAGAGTTCTATTTTGTAGCAGTTCTATTTTGTTACAGTTCTATTATGCGCAGTTTTATTTTGTAGCAGTTCTATTTTGCACAGTTCCATTATGTAGCAAGTTCTATTTCGTAGCAGTTCTATTCTACACAGTTCTAAAAACGAGTACTGCCAAAAAAAATCCCAAATTTTGTGCGCGACGATTATTTTTAGCATAAAAACAGTAGTTTTGAGTTTTTGAAGCACTTTAAATACACTATTTTAATGAATTTTCAGTGAAAAAAGGAAATATTTCTGGGAAAATGCAATTTTTTAAAATTCAATTTTTTTTTGAATCCGGGCTTTAAAAATTGTCGGCCCGGCCGAAATTTCACAAGTATGCAACCGCTAAATTAGAATCTCAAACTCAACTTCTTCTTCCAGGGCCGCTGCGTAATTTGTGGCGGAGCCGGAGTCAGCGACGCCTACTACTGCAAGGAGTGCACAATTCTCGAGAAGGATCGCGACGGCTGTCCGAAGATTGTCAACTTGGGAAGCGCCAAAACGGACTTGTTCTACGAGCGGAAGAAATTCGGACCCAAAAAGGCATAGCATTGGAGGCAAATGGAGGATTCATTCTGTTTTCATTTCTAATTTATTTCAATTTTTCTCTCTCTCTCTCGATTCCCCTCAAATTCTTATAAAATCCTCCATTTTGTCTCCTTCAATTTACATGATCTTCTCCTGATTTTCACTCATTTTTTTTCATTTTTTGTATGGATTTTGTATCCTTCCCCCATGTTGACCTTCTATTGAATAAATTCCAAGTTTCGTTTCAAATTTTAATTTTTTTCTGGTTTATGGCTCAAAATGTTTGATGTTTTTGTTGTGTTGTGTGGTTATTGATATACCTTTTCTACCTTTTGGACTCGAAGATTAGGAATTTTCTTCTAAAAAAAACTGAAAATTAACACAGAATTCTGATGAAGCATGTAAAAAATTCCAGGAATGCCACACGCCGCCGACGAGGTGGTTCAGGAGTTCCTGAACGCATTCGGTTTTCAGCACACAGTCGGAGTGGATGTGGCACGTCAGAGTCTGTACGATCAGCGGCAGTTGATAGATATTGAAGACTCGCGGACATATGTGAATATGTTCATTAAGAAATGTAAGAAATTTTCTGAATTTTGGGCTAAAAATGAGCAAGTTTAGACCTGAAAACCCTATTTTTGGCTCGAAAACCCCAATTTCAGGATTACCCCATTAAAAATTCCCACATTCCAGGCGGAAGTCGTGACCCAACATCAATCGCTCCACTCCGTAAGCGTGCCGACGCCGTGATGAACGAGTCGCGCGAGATGATCCTCATGATGGAATTCCTGGTCCGTTGTCGTCAAGCCCATCTATTCCGGTCACCAGACGCCGCCTCACAATCTCGTGGCTCCATTGGAACCACCGGGTCCAATGCCACGACACCAACACCATCGATTTCTGCGTCGCCACTACAGAGACGAGATCCGAGTCGTGGAAGAGTGGTCCGGACGATGAGTAAGTCGATTTTCAGAGCCACTAACAAAAATAAAACTTCCAGCCAGCGACACACATCACAATCCAATGGAGGGTGCCACGTCACGCTCCCGTGCCAACTCCTCCTTCACCTCCTATGATAACAGAATGGAACGACCGTTAGCTGGGTCTCAGAGGCATCGAAGTCCGTATACTTCAGCGATACCCACTACTAGAGTGTCACCCTTGACCGCTAGTAATCATTTGTTCTCGTAAGTTTCGAGTTTTTGAAATTTGGAGCTTTGAAATAATGGGAGCCTTTAACATGAGTTATCGTAAATTTCATTTAGCGCCGATCACGAAATGATGATGATACCCAATGATGACGATGAGTGGGTTTTTCTGTGAAAGTGTGCATAAATTAATCAGTGTGATTTTCAGTTTTCACTGTTTTTTCCCCAACTAATTCACTTCCTAATTTCTTGTCCCTCAAACTCAGTTATATTTCTTTCTCAAATTGAGCCGACGACTTTCAGCGCCGCCAACAACGGCTACTCCTCCCAATTCCGTGGCACCACTCCGACTCCACACCACGTGGCAGCACGTTTCCGTGAAGAGGAGCAACAACAAGCCTACCGAACTCCGCCAACAACACAAATGCATCTGCGTCAAACGACGCCAACACATCTGAACACCAGTCTTCCGATAACTGGATCCATACGAACTCCGAGTTCCAAAGTGAACACGCCACTACACTCCAGACTGGGAAATGCTATTAGTTAGTGATTTTTGCAATTTTTAAGAATCTGTAAGACAAATTTGCAGCCGAAACTGAGTCTACCGTATGCGAGTGTCTTCTAGCGGCACTGATTGGCATGGAGACTCGCCTCTTCACACCGATGAACCGAAAAATGACAATCACATCGACAGCTTCAATTTCAACGGTATATCTTTATTCCACTCCGCGACGTTTCGAAACCGAGACATTTCGAAACTTTCATTTTCAGACCCATCTCGCTGTGTGCCAACGTGTCCTATCCGTTGCCAACACCTTCCTGGAGCTCGCCAAAAAAGAGCCACCAACAGCACATCCACATGGACATGTTACCACTGCACTTTTGGCCTCTATCCGGCAAATCGTTGGAGACTATATTGCCGATATTGATGAAATGCGACGAGTGAAAGGATTGAGATTTGTTGACTGCCTTCCGATGATCGATAGATGGCAAGTACGGTTGAGTATGGTGGCTATCGCCCATAAGAACAGGTTGGTGGTTAGCGTGGGTCTCACCGCGGAGAATTTTTTACTGTAGGATTTTTTTCATCGAAAAAATGCGCTCCTTATCACAGATACCTTCCCCAACTGGAGCTCCTCGATGCTCTCTACGTTCTTCACACCGCCTACAGTTTCGACGAGGATCGCCGATTCGTTTTGGACAAGCTTCTGAATTACACGATGGGCGTGTTCTGCGGGGAAATGATGGAGTGGATGACGACAGGGGAGGTGCCGGCGGATAAGTGGATGATAGACACCGACGTTCAGACCGGGGAGGTTGTGCTGAGGAAGGTGCCGATTTTCATTAGTGATGCGGATGCGAGAATTGTAAGTTTTGAGAGATTTTTCAAATTCAGGCGTTGAAAAATTTAATTCAACAGGGCGCGTTTTCATATCCCTAACCGAAAAAAATTACAGCTCCTCGAAATCGGGAAATCCCTTCCACACGTTGGCACCGCCTCCGATGAAGAGTTGGAAGCAATTGACAAAGCCGCCAACGTGGTCCGTGCCGCACTCTCCCCACAACTGATTCTCAAAAAGGAGTTGACACCGATCCTCAAAATCCTTCGCGATGTCGTCTGTGGAATTGTGATGAGAATGGTTTTGACGACTGGGCGGCTCAAAGAGCACATACAGAAGGCCACCTCGTTCTTCTTCCTTTCGGATCCGAGATTCACCGCCACACTCTATGCTATTATAAAGTGAGTGGGTGTTGTAGATGGCACGGTGTCTGTGTCGGCACGAATCGGCCTGAATAGGCCTGAACGGTTTGAATTGGCCTAAATGGGCCCGAATCGGCTCGCAAAGGCCCAAATTGGCCCGGTTGCTCTGACCAGGCCTGAATCGATCCGAACTGGTCTGTATGAACAGATACACATCAAAGCGAACAGAAATCCGCCAAGCAGGCTAATTCAGGTCATATTAGACCGAATCAGGACTATTTAGACCAGACTCGAGCAGTTTTGGTCTGATTCAGGCTTATTTATTCCTAGTTACCTGCTTGTAAAAAGTTCAGTCTTCACGGAATTCCCGGGATTCCCGAGAATCTCAGGTTCCCGTCCCGGGCATCCCAAGAATCCCGAGATTTGAATTCCCGGGAGCACACACTGGCGTCGGCCCCAAAATCAGTCCTATTCTTTCAGAGATGCCTCCATGGGACTACGAGTCGGAAGTGCTGCTCTCAGCCGTCAAACCGTCTCCAGCGCTCTCGCTGCTGCTCTCGAATCGACTACGATGACGGAGAATTCTGATGAGGACAAGAAGAAAAAGAAGCTGAAATTCACACTGGACGCCATGACATCGGTGAGATCTCTCCTTCAGAATCAGTAGAAACATTTTCTTATTTTCAGCTCGGCTCCACACCCAATGTCTCCTCCAGAATGCAATTCGTCCAGCCTCTTTGTCCTCGCTACGAGCCACAAATGGAGTTGATGAAGCCGATTTTCGCAGCCTGCGATGCCGACTACGAATCAATCTTCCACACAATTTGGTCGATCGATCTGGCACGCTTTTCTTCACAAGAAGTTGCCACGTGGAATCTTCCTGGAATCATGAGATTCCTCGTGAAGAAGTACTCGCTTCGTGAAAACGCCTCCTGCATTCTCCATATGATTTCACACGTGTTCGCCGTGGTGAATGCCACGTTGCTCCGTCTTCGCGCCATCATCACGGTTCAATTGAGACAACACTTAGCCCGCTTCTTCGCCGCCATTGATGAAAAGTGTGTGAATGTGGACGATGTGATTCGAGAGCATCAACAGTTCGTCCGGCGCGTTTCGGTCGTCGTGTTCGTACGAAATAACGAGAAAATCGAGCATGAGCTCGCTAATCTCCTCCGAATCGCATTTGAGGCGCAAGAGTTCTGTCAGGAGTTTAGTGCCACGTGGCATGAAGTGATTGAGGCCACGACGAACGATGAGAATGTGCGGAAGGCGAGAATTGCGGAGATTTGTCAGAAGAGAACTCTCGGCGCGAGGATGCTGTTGGAGACTGTTAATGTAAGAGAAAACCAGGAGATTCCCAGTTTTTTTTACATCTTTTCTTACAGAAATCCCACCGAACCATCACAAACCTAATCGACGAACAAATCACATATGGGAATGATGCTCTAATTGAGTGAAATGAATAAGATAATCATGTCGTTTTCTAGTGCAAAATGTGGCCTTTTTCTCTTTTTCTCTCTCGTGCGGTGTAAACTTTTTATTATCATTATTCAAATGCCTGATTTGAAATACTTGAACAAAGAATTATTGTGCTTTTATCACTTCTTGTTGAATTTTAGACGAGTTTTTATCCTAATTTCCCTCGTTTAGCCCCACTGTCACCTTTTCCCCATCCCCACAAGCGTGGGAAAATGATGACAATATCTCCTTTGTCTTTCCGTTTGTGATCAATCAAAATGTGACAGGTGACATCCAAATCTGTCATTTTTTGACATGTTTCTGGAATAATTAAGGGGACGGAGTCGGACCATAGGCCACTTGGTAGTCAGTACAGTTTGACATGGCAGACCATCAGGGCAAAGAGATTTCCTTCATCCCTATTGTTTCATTCCTTTACCCTCTGTTGTGTGGGATTAGAATGTTCTGCAGGCCTTAGCTCCGCCCCATTGCCAGAACATTCTCGCAGGACATACAGGGCCGCGTCGCGTTACGGTTGAGAGTCCGCCATCGACAGTAATTCAGAGTCTTCATTTTCTTTCTCGTATTCTTCTCGTTTGCAAATCCCACTCCCCTCCTCGCCACTTGTCCCTTCCAACTGGAACAAACTGAAAAAAAAAACAATTTCAGATCCACCTCGGACAATCTAATCAATCAATTGATTCCGAAAGAAAGGCTCATGGGAGCGACCGAGTGGAGATTTTTTGGCATTCAGCAGGTGAGTAATTTAGGTTTTTGGTACTGAAAATGTGGTCTTTCGGTTGTTTCTAGACTAGAAAACTTTTTCTGACAAGACATAGTTGTTTTTCACCTCAACATAAGCTCTTAGACTGTCTTCCTTACTGCCAATCCCCCATCTTCTAATATTCAAATTCAAAAAAGATCGCTACTTTCGCTTTTATCACTTTTCCTCTAAACCCCCACGTTTACCGTAACACTGAAAAATGATGACGCCTATGAGAAAACGTGGGAAAATGATGACTATAGGAAGGATTTCTAATTACCCTATCTCCTTTGTCTTCTCACTTGTGATCTATCAAAATGTCACAGGTGACCTACCAATCTGTAATTTTTTTGACATGTTTCTGGAATAATAAGGGGGCGGAGGTGGACCGTAAGTCATTTGTGACTCAATACGGTTCTACATGGTATGGCTGGTCATTAGGGTAAATGGATTAGTAGACTCCGCCTCCCTTGGCAGACAGAACCTGCCAGTTGTCATCTTCCTCTCTCTCTCTCTCACCATTCAATCGATCGATTTGATCTCAACCTAAGCTCCCTAACAGTACTCCTATCAAAACCCTTCCCAATTTCAAAAACTCTTGTTTTTTTCCGAGCTTCTTTTATCCCAAGAGCAATCCAGTATTCGTTGAGCGGTAGGCCTAACGAGGAAACTAGGACCGGATTGTCGATCAAAAAAGTAAAATATAGGAAATCCAAACGGTGGATTGTCTTCTGATTGACCTAAAGAGTCTCGTGTAAAATTCCCATTCTGAATGGATCCAAGTTGGCTGTGTAATGCATCATAATTCCTGACGAAACTGACGAATTGGTTGTTGGTTGTAATGAAATGATCGGTTTTCTAGGACCGCATTGTCGATCAAAAAAATAAAATATGGAAAATCCAAACGGTGGATTGTCTTCTGATTGACCTGATTAACATTGTGTGAACATCCCATTCTGAATGGATCCAAGTTGGCTGTGTAATGCATCATAATTCCTGACGAAACTGTCTCCCTCTAGGACTGACCTGCTTCTTCTGAAGCTACGTCGGTTATAACTTCTCCCTCTAGAACTGACCTGCTTCTTCGGAAGCTACGTCGGTTATAACTTACCCCCTCTAGGACTGATCTGCTTCGTCGGAAGCTACGCCAAAACCATTCGAGGTAATTTTTATAAGATGATTACTGTTAAAAAAATTAAATTTCAGAGAAGCTTTTCAACAAGATGGACACTCAGCTAGCGATGGACAGCGGCCTGTACACTGACATGAGCATATATATTGCTACAAAGGACAACGGAAAACGGTGCATGATCTTGGAGATATTTTTTTGTTTTCTGTATTTTCTCTTCTTTTTTCTTCTGTTTCTAACCTTGTTGTCTTTCAATAAATATATAAATCAAAATGCTCGTTTAATTTCACGGCAGTAACACAAAATAGGTTCATTCCGAGCAGAGTTTGAATGCGTTTTTTGCATTCTTTTATATCCAACTATGACATTCTTTTCTGAAAATTTGGAGAAAACGTTATGATCGGATTTCCTTCTCACGACCTGGATCCAGGTAATATGAAATGAGCCGGAAAATATGGTTCCTCTACTTGTACAGAAAAAGCCGTATTACAGAAATGAATCCTCCAGTACTACTGGCATAGGAGCCAGGTTTTCGAAAGTTAGTTTTATTACAACCGGAACAATAATGCATCGAAATCTCAGACTGAAATGATCAGAACGGGCTCAGAAATCTTCTAGAAATCCAGACAAAACAGCGAAAGTTTTCTATCGGTTCTGTTTCACCAATCTGTTTTTATCAATTTTTTAAAAACTTTATTCGCAAAGCCCTGGTCCGGCCTGAATTTGATAAACTGACAAAAATCATTCAGTTTTCGGAATGAATTAGCACTTGGCGGAACACAAAACCTTATTTATATACGTACATTTACTCAAGTGGTTTCCATGAGAATTACTGAAACAACTTGTGAATTTCAAAAGACCAGAAACCCTTTTTTCCAACAAAAAACGCTTTCCGCAAATCCTCCCGCAAAACCTTTTAGTTGTCTTCGTTCACAAAAATCATGATGATGAACACTTTTTTATTAATCCATAACTCTTCTTTTCTCTCCCACTTTCTCTTCTTCTCCCCCTCGATTTTTTTGTTCCCATTTCCTCTCCTCTCCGATTTTTATGTTCCACTGAGCATCATTTTCTTCTGCTCTTTTCATCGAATTTACCCATGGGACCCCGGGTGCGGGACGCGTGTGCTTCATTTTCACTTTATCTTTTCATCTTTTTCTATTTTTTTTCGCAAAAAAGGAAACAGTGTTCCCCAGTAAGGTGTAGAAACCGAATCCGTGAATTTTCTATTAATTTCGTCTCCGTGAGAAGTAGACACCCGTGGGGGCGTGGCCTCTTCTCCCAAAAGAAGGAAGGTTATGCATTTTTGATACTGGGCTAAGATCGAAACACACAGGAAAATGGGATAGAGCAAAGTACGATTTTGTTAAGAACTGAAAACCCCAAAAATATATTCTAGACGCCTCAATTTTTTGAGATTTTTGCACAATTCTCATTATTTGTCAATCAATCATTCTTACTTTTTTAATGGCTCCCATTCTGATTTTTGCAAGATCATGATGATGGCTTTTATGAGGTTATGACGATTGTTATTGTGTGCAAAATTTGATGGAATTGTAGTCTTCTTCAGATCAAAGAACATTCCATCTCTTCCAATTTTAATTGGAGTTGTGCTGGTGTGGGGTGTAGTTGTCGTCGTCCAAAAACCAGACAAACCCAACCCGTTTTTGCACAAACTTTTTTAGTTTTACTCTCTGGATCTATTTCCATCTTTTATGGGAAGAGGAACCAAAAAATATGTGGAGATGATTGTTTCCTACGATTAGGAATATGAAGGACAAACACCTTTTTTAGGGGGATTTGTGACTACACTTTTTTTTTGGTTTTGGAAAAATTTTTGGCTTGAAGTTTTTGGGTTTCAGTTCTTGTTAGAACTATTTTTATGGGTTTTGATTGAAGCTACAGCTACCTAGAAATTTACATCACTGTTCAAATGTTGGGGCTGCCCCCGAATCAGAACCAAAGCTTGTGACCTTGCGAGGACCCTGATTCTGCAAAACTTAGAGATATAATATATGAAATTGTAAAGGAAAAATTCTCAATCGAATGATATAAATTTCATATAGGGTTGTTTCAGAAAATGAGCTTGAGAAAGCTCAAAAACTACAGCTCTCAAAACTGAATTTTGAATTTTCGCCTGTTTTGAAAACAAACGTTCTGAAACAACATTATATGAAATTAATATCATTTGATAGAGATGTTTTTCTCAACAGTTTTATATATTTAGTTAGCCAGGTTTTGTAGAATCGGAGTCCTCGTAAGGTCGGAAACTCTGGTTCTGATTCGGCTGGTTCTTTTACGGAGTAACCTCCAAAAACCCCGTTTTTCAGTTCATTCTGCTGATTTTATGTTGACTTTGAGCATTTTTAGGCTTTAAAAATTTTTGGATGTATCAAAAATCGCTTGAACTCCATTTTTGTAGAAGACCAATTTTTTGTAAAATCACTTTCCCGGCAGATAGAGCTTGTTCAGTGAAAAATTTCTGAAATCTCGTTCTCGAAAATCTAACAGTGATTTCCGAGGTGTTTGTATTGGACGAGCTCTATCCGCTTGGAAAGTGGCAGTACAAAAACGTTGTCAACTACAAAAATGAAGTTCAAGCTATGATTAGTTTACGTAGAAACTTTGGCTTTATACCGATTAAAGGGTCCTTTGACAATTGTAGGGTCCTTTGACAATTGTAGGGTCCTTTGACAATTGTAGGGTCCTTTGACAATTAAAGGGTCCTTTGACAATTAAAGGGTCCTTTGACAATTAAAGGGTCCTTTGACAATTAAAGGGTCCCATAATTTTTTTTTCAGAATTTCGAAGTCACATTCATATAATTTCTTTTGAAGGGGTAATTTTTCCTTTTTTCAGTCCTAATTCATACTTTTGAAAAAGCTCCATTGTTTCGTTTTTTAGTGTTACAAGCTTTTCCAGTTTTTATATTTCGGGATAATAAGGCTTCAGTCTCAGATTTTGTATTACAAAAAGTTGACGTTCAATTTGATTTGTTTAATCTAGCCAGAAGGTTGTAACAATAATTTTCTGATGACAATGTCTGTGCCGACTGTACATATGCTGAACCGATTTTGAGTTCCCGAAAAAGCTTTTTTCCGCATTTGTCACTATTATCAACATTCAGAAGAACACAATTTCTTAAGATCCCTTGGTAAAAAATTTTTTTCTAAGCCTGATGGCCCAAATCACTCACCTTTCAACAACGCAAAACACCACTTATTGAACTAGGCTTAGGAAACACAAGGCCTTGGCAACAAAATATGGAACAAAAATTGATTCCGATGCCCCGAAAATAGAATAAATACCCGGAAAACGGATGACAGCAGGAAAAATATTCAGGCGGTAAATAAAACTGTGTAAAATTCTGATGGGACCCTTTAATTGTCAAAGGACCCTTTAATTGTCAAAGGACCCTACAATTGTCAAAGGACCCTACAATTGTCAAAGGACCCTACAATTATCAAAGGACCCTTTAATCGGTATAGAGCCCAAAAAGCTCCCGTAGCTTTTCTGAAAACGAACTTTTTTTTTCATTTTGACATCTCTGTTACAGATCCCAAATTACGTCATTATCCCAATTTTCATCCCATATGTATCTTTTTTTTCTTATTTGATTTCTGATCTACCAAAGACAAAAACGGAATCACATGTAAACAAGACACCTTGTCTTCTTCTTCCCTTATTCTGAATCACTCATCCGTCATTCGTCCTACGTGTGTGTGTGTCTCCACAGAAATAATTTCCAATTCAAAAAGTATCCAAATTAATGCTCACACGGCACGACGAGAAGATCCAGGGAGGGGATAGGAGAGCCGGATGGCTGAGCAATTTTCAATTTCCTCCCCGTCTTGTTTAGTTGAGCTCAAGGGGGAGAGCACAATGACCAATTGGATAGTGGAGGGATGATGATGATGACCATTGGAATTTAATTTTGAAGTTTTTTTTGGGAGTTTCAAAGTCTAAAGTTTTGTTGTTTTTCTCAAATGTTATTGCCTAAAATTACTTGAGTCGGTAGATACTCAACTGCTATGGGGGTGATCAACTGCTATATCTGGCTCTTAAGCTATAGATCAAATGCTATTTGAGACAATAGCTGCTGATCGATAGCAGAAGAGCCAAAAATAGCAGTTGAGACAATAGCAGTTACAACATAGCAGTTGAGTATTTGCCAGGATTCTAAAATGGTCCCAATAATCCAAGATGGTTCAGAAAATCAAAAACAAAAAGTCCAAAACCTCATTTTCTCTGAAATAATCAATTATTCAATGCCTCCTTTCCAGAAAATCTTACCCCCCGTGGTCATTTTTTTCCTAGAATCCTTCTGCTTTTCCACACTTTCCCACAAGTGCCATGACGCAAAGACGGATGCACCCTGTCATTTTCGAAACATAATTGTAGAGGGGCTTCTCTAGTTTTCTGACCAAGTGATGGTTGACGTCGTCGATTCCAACCTGTTTTGTTGCACTTTTTCGAAAGGAAATCGTGATTTGTGGTGCTAAAAACCAATTTCCGGTGAGATCTGCCCACTTTTGTTGGGGTTGGACTTTAGTTTTGATATCAAGTTTTCGAGAATTTTCCTCTGAGAGTCATTTCGTAGCTATGCAAGTGACTCAGATCGTAACCGAAATTCGTAAAAAGTTAGCTGGTAGTATTTGACAATGAGTCTTCTGCTTTTTGAGACATTTTGCATTTGGTACGAAGTGCCGAGTTGCGAAATGGCGCAGTTGCGATTTACCAATAACTACCTTTGGGCCCTAAAGCAGAGCCGCTAGGCAGCCGGTGTCGGATTTTAGGGTCTTGTGACCGACCTTAGGGGGCTGACCGTCTCGGGCCGAACTTAAAAACGTAGGATCCCGAAGTTCCGGAACCCAAATTTAGTCCCTCCCCCCTAAGAGCAATGTAACCCAGACGCCCACCTCCGAAAATCGTGAGTTCAATTCAGTATTGAACTTCAAGTGAGCCAATCTCGTTTTTGCTTTTTACAAGAGATTTGAAACACCTCGCAACATCAGGATATTGGCTTTACTCTCTTATTCGTGAGGCGAACTCTGGGGTTTCAGCACTAAAATTCGGCAAGACTGTCAGTAGCTATGCTGAAACTGATAGCGAACTCATCAGTGGGTCTGGAATTTCCCGTAACTTAGAGGTCTGAAAGTAGCTGTCCCTGTGAGTGGATTCTAAAATTTCCAGCCCACACGGGAGCCTGAGAGTCTGGGAATCTTCCTCTGAAAAACTGACCGTCCCTTGATTTTCAATGCGACTTTCAGATGGAAATTTTCAGACCCTCAGGCTCCAGTGAGGGCTAGAGATTTCAGAATGCACGACAGCTATTTTCAGACCACCAATTTATAGAAAATTCCAGACCCAATTGAGAAAAAATTCCTTTGTAAGACTGTCCAATACCAATCCTCTCTAAGCTCCTAAATCCTTCCTACCACCAAAGTCCATACAGCTCTGCAAAAAAGAAGAGATGGAGGAGGAGTCCCGTTGCGCTTCATTTCACCTTTCTCGTCGCACAAATATATATCCAGCAAGTGTTCATTCAATTTCCTTCTCTCTTTGTCTCTCTTTTTGTCTATTTGTCATCTGTCATCTCTTTTTGTCACGCTCTCTCTCTCTCTCTCTCTCTTCTTGACTTAAACGAATGTTTTTTTTCTGAAGCAGAAAACCGCAAAAACTCCTTAAACAAAAAAAAAAGAAAGACAATAGAGAAGAGGACGTCAATTTTTTGGCTGGAAGGAGTCTGGAAAAAAAGAAAATATATTTGGTTAGACTCAAGGAGACGGACTACTTCAAACAATATATATTGCTCACTTTTTTTGGAGGAGAAAGATAGTGAATCTGAACTTTTTATTTCATTTTTTTTGAGAGCCTCATTTTTCTTTCTGGAATTTATTGGTATCCGGAGGGATCTTTCATTTCGAGCCCGGCGGTCCGACCGAGCGGAAATTCTGGGCGGGGCCGATTTGGTATCTGATATTGTGCCCAGAAACCACAGTCAGTTTCGTTCAAAACCCATTTTCGAGAGTTTTGTACTGGAGATTTATGGGCTCCAGTTCAACTACTCTGAAGATTTTTAGCAAGGTGCTATGGAAGTCCACGCTGATCAGCGGCAAGCTGGCTGTTCGCTTGCCGAGTGCTGAGCAGTTGGCTTTTTGCTTGCCGCACTCATTTTGTTAGGGAGGGGCAAGTTGCTGTCTTGAAAATCGGCAAGTTGCCGTGCATTTGTAATACCCGTTTGCCACTTTTCAACGGTAAGCTGGAAAAAAAGAGCCAAAAGGTGAAAAAAATCATTTGGAGTTTTCTTTTTTGAAGGCGCATAGCCTTTTTTGTAAGATCCAGCTCATGATTGTTCTGATGCTCTTGACTAAAATTATTCATGACCTGTGTCATAGTTCGGCACAACCTACAATTTACTAATTAACTTTTGTTTTTCCGATTTGTTTTGACGATCAAAAATCTAAAGTCAAATTATTAGTCACATTTTTTCATAAGTACAATTGACCTATTCTTTATGCTTCCGGCTACAAATTTCTGTCTTCTGAATTTCAATTTTTTTGATTGATGTCTGTTGCAAGATGTCCAGACAAAGGTGATTTTCAGGAAAATTTGAGGGTTTCCCCCCCCCCCCCCACAAGAACGGAGGAAAGTGTTGCGATCGGGGGCTGAAAATCGTTGAAAAGGAGGCGTGGTTAGAAAGTGCGACTTTGGAAATTTGTTTTGCACTGAAAATTACCGTGAAAGCTCTGCTCCGCCCCCGTCCCCGATTGCGATCCTTTCCTCGTTCTCGTGGAGTTCCTCTTTTTCTCCAGAGCTCTAGATTCTTGATGTCCTTGTCCTACTGTACCTGTCACCCCCTCCACTTATCTCATTTTCAGCGCTTTTCTTCCGTTTTACCACAATTTCAGCTCAATTTTCCCAATTTTACCCCCAATTTTTTCTCCACTCGCAAAACCTGTCAAAATAATCTACCTCCTCAAAATGAAAAGTACTTCTCGCCTACGTACAGCGGTTCTTCGCAAAAAAACCTGCGAAATTTTCAAGAATTTTCTTAGAATACGTGTCGTTTAAGTGTTTTTTTTTGTAGTGGAGATTTTTATCTGTTCTCTTTTTTTTTTTGAAGAAGAAATTCCTCAGGATTTTTCAGACGTTTTCCCACGAACTATTGCTTGTTTACCGGTGTTCTTCCAGGTAATTTCTTTGGGAATTTGCACTGAAATTTCAGGAATTCTGGTGACGAATTCTAATGGAAACCGATGCTACCATACCCCTTCCAGTAGTTAGTCTACGTGCCAAACTACACAACCAAAAGGTCAAAAAAGGTGGAACATATTCTTATATATTCTCACCACTTCCGGGTCATATCATAGCGTGTCTGTCCCAATTTTCTTTCTACATTTTCCCCAATTTTCTGATCCCAGAAAAGCGGTCACAAAGGTGGAACCTAGGGGAGTGGGCGGAGCCAAATTACCTACATATTCGCGTACGTAGAACTTGATTAAATTTTTTTTCATTTGCGTTCTTTTTCGGGGAAGGTAATTGGGTTAGAAACTAGGTTGAAATAGGGCTGAAATTTTCAGAAAAAGTGTGTTTTGAGTTGTAGGGTTACGGGAAGAAACTGTGCACTGAGTGCATCACCGCCCACGTGTTCGTTCCAAAACTCCCTTCTCCCTTACTAGTCATACTCACTCTTCGCCTCGTAATCCCTTATTTTTTCAAGGACCCCCTCCTCTTTTCGGCGGGGAGCCTATTCTCAATTTTCCAGACGAACAAGTCAAACCAGAAATCAACGATGACTTAGTTTTGGATTCTTTGTCTTTCTTCGCCTTTTTGTGTGTTTTGAACAGAGTGGAATGAGCTGAATCTGCAGGTCTAGGAATAAGATCCTTAGGAATGAGATGGATTACGGTAGATTTTTGTTAACTTAGACTCATCCGCTAAAATGCTACTTGAAGTGGCAATCCTGACCTAGGCTAGGCCTATAAAACCTCTCGAAACACCCGAAGAGGAGGTTTAATATCCGCTTTTTCGAGCTAAAATTCACCATTCCTCCCGAATACCAGGGATGAAAATACTGTAGAAATCTGGGAAAAGGGCTGCTCTTATTGGTCAAGATTACTGCAAGCTTATCTGTACTTGGCTTTGGTTCTACAACAACAGTCCATTCAAAATCAAGATTCCTTGTGAATCTAGACATCCTGTAAGCTCATAAAACTTTCTACGGACTCTCTAGTTTTATATTTGCATCATATCATTCAGCCAATCTTAACAAGCTTACAAGGAAATGTTTTTCTCACTTGGATTTGGAATTTTCTATAAATTGGTGGTCTGAAAGTAGCTCACTGAAGCTTGAGAGTCTGGGAATCTCCATCTGAAAGTCTCCCTATTATTGAAAATCAAAGGGCGGTTCAGATTTTCAAATTGAGGTTACCGAACTCTCGAGCTCCAGTGAGGTCCAGAAATTTCAGAATCCACTCACAGGAACAGCTACTTTCAGACCTTGCAAAGCCTGTTTAGTACCTACCAAGCTCCCTCTAAAATAGCCATAGAACTCTGTTCCCTTCACTGTCCCCTTATCTAATTTACCCTCTCCATATTTTGTTTCTCTCTGTTCAAAACTGGACCTCTTAGACTCTTCGTTTTCGTTTCAAGAAACACACGAGTGTGTGTGCTCACTGAGCATGTTTTCATTCGCTCTTAACCCTCGTAATCCGTTCGTTTCCAGAGAAGTGAGTGACTGAGAGTCGTCGTCGTCACTAGCGAAAAAAAAAACATTTCGCTGAAAAATGGGTGGGGGAAAGGAACCTAAAGAGAGAAAAAGAGTTGTAATTTGTTTTTGCTCCTCCCCTCCCTCCTCTCCTTCGTTCGTCTTCTTCTTCTAGTCCTCTGGAGAAGAAGGGGATGCTTTCCAAATGAAATTTGAGCCGATGAGGAGCAAAGAGAGGATCCAACGACGAAAAACCGGGAGGGAGAGCAGTGAGGGGAGGGAAAGTTGAGCTATTCTCAGATGGCTAGACACGAGAAAAGGATAGGTCTAGAACAAGTGTTCCAGTTCTTTTTTTCTCTGACTCTAAATGCTTTTGATGGTTCAGTTTTTGTGTAGATTTAGAATTGGGGATGAATTTTAGTCGGTGCCTGTAGACTCCAGATGTTGGAGTGCAACTCACAAGATAATTTTTTTCTCACGTGGGTTCGGAATTTTTCATAAATTGGTGGTCTGAAAGTAGCTGACCCTAAGAGTGGATTCTGAAATTTCTAGCCCTCACTGGAGCAAGAAGAAAAAAAATTGAAAATCAAAGAGCCGGTCAGATTTTCAGAGGAAGTCTTTCCAGACTTTCAGACTTCAGTAGGGACTAGAAATTTTAGAATCTAACGGCAACTTGCTCTTCAGTTGCCGTTGGGGTTTTTCAAGCTTAATACAAGTTTTCCGTGCAATCGCCGCCTGTCAGATATACAGTAGCGGAAAATGGTGAGTGTACCTCTGGTTTCTTGTTTCTAACTAGACTGAACCGAATCCGATTGATCTGAGAATTGACAGGAGTGGTATTAATATGTATAGAACAAGAACGAATAGTTTTTTGAAGCATCAATTCATCTGGGTCAGCCACAAATTCCAGTTGACTGACATTTTTCAGAAGGACAAAAAAATTCTCTGAATCTGTTCAAACTGTAGCCACTACATCTAGCTTTTCCAAAGAAATACTAGAGACTGGAATTTCAGAAATCCAACGATTAAGCCACTGAAATTTGGAGAAGGCTAGACCCACGAATTAAAGATTGAATTGAAAAAATGAGGTATGTAGAATTTCAAATTACTTTCGAGAACCGTAACTCTTGGGGTCACTTTGCAACGTTATCTGAACACCGGCGCAAAGTATCTGAGCGCTGCGAATTCCAAAAACCCAGGTTCACAGTTTTTGGTCCGGAAATTTTCATCTGAAAATCCGACGCGCCCTTCGATTTTCCTATGTCGATGTGGCGACTTTCAGATGGAGGTTTCCAGACTCTCAGGCTCCAGTGAGGACTAGAAAATTCAGAGTTAACTCACAGTGACATCTACTTTCAGACCACCAATTTATCGAAAAATCCTTTGTGAGAAAAACCTTCCTTTGTGAGAATTCCAGAAAGCCAGGTTCAGATTTTTTTGAACCTGGGAAATTCGAAAAATCTCTGAAATTCCTCCCCTCCCCCATTTTTCTTCTCTACCCCAAATCCAATTTTCAAAAAGTTCACCTCAACTCTCGAACTCATGTATTCTTCTTTTTTCCTTTTTTTTCTATTGAAAAGCCCAACGCCCTCGCCCCCAAAAAACTCGGAATTTTTCATAAAGAATCCCTCTATTCACCCATCCCTCACTTCCTTCTATTTCCCCTAACCCCGAGTGTTCTTTCTTCGTAAAATGCTAAACCGATTATATTTATTCTTTACACATTCCTTCTTACTCAAAAGACCAATTTAACCTCCTCCTCGTTTTTTCCAAATGTTTCTTTTTTTCTCGCTCCCTCCAGACACAAACAACTCGGCCGGGGGGCTCAAAATAATGAGCATTCAACCCCTCTCTTTTCCTTTTTCTACTGTGTCCCTGCCTGCCCCCAGTTTTTCATTTTTCATAAATTTTCAAGAGAGAAACCTCCCTCCCTCCGTAAAAAACGGAAAGATTTGCAATTCAATAGAGTTTTCGTAAAGTGTGTGTGTGTTCCTCTTTGTTCTAGACGACAGATTTCTCAATTTCTCACTTTTTGAACGGATATGGACAGAGGGGATTTTTTGGCTGGACAGAATTGGATTGGTCAATCAGCCGCCGACTAGTTCCTTCTTTTAGCAGGCTTGCTGAGTTTTTGGCATAGTGGAATATGCAAAACCGGACATTTTGTGTCCTGCAAAAGAATTTTGAATTCCTAGGATCCTAATCACATGGGTTAGGAATTTTCTATAAATTGGTGATCTGAAAATAACTTTCCCTGCGGGTGACCTCTGAAATTCTTAGCCCTCATTGGAACCTGAAAGACTAGGGATCTTCTTCTGAAAATCTGACCAGCCTCTTAATTTTCAATGATAGGGCGACTTTCAGATAGAGGTTTCCAGACTCTCAGGCTCCAGTGAGGACTAGAAATCTCAGAGTCTATGCACGGGGACAGATACTTTCAGATCACCAATCTATAGAAAATTCCTAACCCGGGTGAGAAAAAATTGAAATTGTTCTCTATTCAAACTAACTTAATACCGGATATATCTAGTCTATGTGATAACTAATGCTCAGAACTTTTCTCTTGAAAAATCATGATGGCTCGTGATTTTGAGGTTTTCAATCTTCCATATTTGTGAGCTGCTTCCTACCAAAACCGCTATAATAAAGCTACAGGTTTCGTGGGCCAGTATGCTCTAACCGTTCAGCACAGGTTGACCTAGCAGTGGTTTGAAATTTTCAGCCGAGTTGAAGTCATCGAGGTTTACATTTTGATATATTTATGAGCCCACGATTTTCACTTTGAAAAAAGTATCACAGGGCTCGCGCAGCACTCAACGAACCCGTAAGGCATTTATGAAAACCTGTACTAGCTGTCACTGTGAGTGTATCCTAAATTTTCCAGCCCTCACTGAGTCTGGAAATCTCCACCTGAAATTGCCACGTCGACAATACAATGAAAAAAAAGTGCGGGGTCAGATATCCAGATGAAGACTCTCAGGTTCCAGTGAGGGCTGGAAATTTCAGAATCCACTCACAGAAGCATCTACTTTCAGTCCACCAATTTATTGAAAATTCCTAACCCACGTGAAAAAGACATTTCCTTGTAAAGCTTAGATCAACTGTCAGAAACGAAAATGCAAGAACAAACGTTCCTAGTTTAGTCTTTCTTGTAGTTTTGGTTTTTTTTTAATCAAATCTCAGAGTAGACAAAAGATAGTCCCCTTGGAATCTCAAATCCCGGAAAATTCCCAAAAATAGTACTTGACGCTTTTTATTTCCATTCCAATTCCACGACCACCTAACTCATCTAGCTCAAAGATCTAACCTAACTTCTTCGTTGTAACCTAATCCACATTTCCTTATAAACCTTCTAAATTATTCATTTCCCAAGACATTTGTCCTATAAACTTCCCATTTTATTTTTCATTATTCTTGTTCTTATGATAAGTTTTTTTCTGAACTCCGCCTCTATATTTTTTTTTCTCAAAAAAACTTCATTTCAGCCCTTGGCTCCGCCCCTTCCACCCCATCTCAACAAAGCATCCGGCGTCCTTCCTCTCCTTTTTTTCTTCTCCTTCTCTATTTTTTATTGAAGAATATGGCAACGAAAAGTTTCATTCTGCTCTTCTTATTGTAAGTTTTTTCGTTTTTTTAGGCAAATTCCTTGGGTTTGGAATCCTAGAAAAGTGTAAATTCGCTCTATTGACAATCCGAAAATCGACGGATAAGGGAACCCCAAGCCAGAGAAAATTGGTCTCGAAAACTCATTTAAAATTTATTAAACCCTTACGGGGGAACGTCTTGGAGGGAAGGGAACAAAGGGGTTTTTTTGAGAATGAAGAAAAATACAATTTGTCATCCGCCTCTAGAATTACATGCAAAAAGGAGTGAGCAAAAAAAACAAGAATAGAAAATTTGAGTAGAATGAGGGGAGAAGGCCTTGAACTTTCATTGGGTAGTGAGTCACAGACCCTTAACTAAGATGGTTGGGCAAAATTGGATCCCAAGATGGCAGCTCAGGGGATTTTTGGCAAACTGCCAGCATAAACGGCAAGTTGCCTGTACACAACGGCAAGTTGCCGCACCTTGCCTTTTGCTTGCCGTAAGCATTTAGCAAGCAATCGGCAAATCATCGGCAAGCTGCACGGCAACTTGCCGTTAATTCCCTGATAGCCATCCCAAGACATCAGGGTATGACCACCCACGTGTCCAAACTACACATTAGTACTTAGGCACCAAGGTGGTCTAGATCCCCTTAGGCAATAAAAACAAAATATTTGTTTATTTCTCCATTTTCAGACTCCGAATAACACTAGCCAACCCCAACGTGTTTCGCCTCCTCGAAGAAAAACCGATGCCGAGGAATGGGAATCCGAAGGTGCCACTTCAAGTGCATTTCGGGTTCTATGTCGAGAGTTTGGGAAATTTCAGGGCGACGGAGATGGTACGTATGGGTTTTATGATCCGGGGTTGCGTGTTCTGAGTTCTAGCACTCACTGGAGCATGCGGGTCTGGAAATAACCATTAGAAAGTCGTCATTTCGAGTTCAAAGGGGTATATATCGGTTGCCTTGAAAGTTATCAAAATGTAATCAACTAAAAAAATGTTTATCGGTACATTTTCAACATTTCATCAGTTGAACACTTTTTGATATCTTTGAAGGCAACCGAGATATGCTGCTCAGAACTGGGCGAACCTGTCAGACGGGCGGCCGCGGCCCACGGCCTTTTTCTATGAGTCGGCGGTGGATAACAAAAACCGGGCCATCTTTTTATCAAAATGCACGGTTTATTTGCTCTACAAGACTTTTTCTGGCGTTGAAAAGATCCAACAGTTAGGAAGCGAGATATAAAAACGGCCGCGGCCGAAATAGGCCCAATTTGTCAGCTTTGACACTGTACAACTCGCTGTAGGACCTGAAAACTACACATCCTGCTGTCCCATGTTCAGACCGCCCGTCTTATCTTTCTGGATTTTAAAACCCTATCATCTTCCAGACCTATGACATGGATATGTACCTATACATGAGTTGGCAAGACGACACAATGCGACATAATGGATCTGAACACGTTCTGGTGAACGACAAGGACATTCTGGATAAGATTTGGCTGCCGGATTTGTATTTTGCCAATGCCAGGACCGCTTATTTTCATAAGGTAAGGGCTCACAGACCTGGAGAAAACTTTCGAATACAAAAACCCAAAAAACTGTTTCAGGTCACCGTCCACAACTTCAACATGTTCATTTCCCCCCAAGGAACAGTGTCCTATGGTACTCGTGTTACCTTGAACCTCGCTTGTAACCTGGATCTGAAAGACTACCCACTTGACTATCAAACTTGTTATATCAAAGTTATCAGTTGTGAGTTTCACTTTTTTTTTGGATTTGTCAGTGACATGTCACCCGAAAAAAATATGGGTCAAATTGAATTTCAAAATTCACACGAATCTTTGACTCTTTCTAAAAAGATACTGATTGAATTTACTAAAATTGGTGGTTGGCATCCCGAAGAGAAAATGTGCACTTTCTCTTCGGGTGGTCTTATGATGATGTTTTCGGACGGGATGGGAACGTCAAAAATCAAAGTTTGAAATCGGGATTTTAGGATTGAGAATAGAGGGCCCAAAAAAAAAGTCGGAGGGCCCAAATAGAAAATGCAGGGCCCGAAAAAATGGAGGGCCCAAAACAAAATAGGGGGCCCAAATAGATAATAGAGGGCCCAAAAAGAAAATGGAGTGCCCAAAAAAAAAATGGAGGGCCCAAATTGAAAACGGAGGGCCCAAAAAAATAGAGACTGACTTCGGAAGAACTAATTAATTTTTTCCAGATGCCCATGTGAAAAACGAAATGAACGTGACATGGTTCCCCAATGATCCGATCAGATTCAACCCTGAAATCGACCTTCCCGAATTCCATATCCGAGCTCTCGACAAGGATTACTGTAACGGTGTCTTCCTCTACACCCTGACCCATAATTCATCAAGAGTTGGCGAGTTCTCCTGCCTTCTAGGGATGCTGAAACTGAAAAGAGCAATTGGATTCCACCTGGTACAGAGTTATATTCCAACTGCATTAATCGTGGCGATTTCTTGGGTTTCTTTCTGGATTGACAGGAGGGCAGTGCCCGCAAGAGTCAGCTTATCATTCACCACATTGTTGACGTTGAGCACACAGGTAAGTCATACGTCACACTATTCAAAAATTCTGACCCTCTCATGATGTTTTTTCTAATTTTCCCCCGTTCTAAATTATTCAGCCTTCATTTTTCCAGGGTAATGGAATACGTTATGCGTTGCCTGCTGTGTCATATGCAAAGGCTATTGACTACTTTTATGGAGGTAAGAATTGGAAAACGCGCTCCTCTGAGAATAGCGTATTGTCAATGGAGCGCAGTATAGAGGATCCATCAGAAAAACCCAAAATCAATAACTTTCCAGTATGCATGCTGTTCATTTTCGGTGTCCTTTTGGAGTTTGCCATGGTGAACAGCTACATGAGGAGGGCCAACAAATACAATCACATGGCTGAGAAGATTCAGAGTGCCTATGGTGGAAAGCCGATTATTGGTGAGTTTAGAAAGCAGCAACTTGCCCTTTGCTTGCCTTACAGGTTGCCACTCAGAGAATTATTGGCAAGATGCCGTGCAAATTTATCAGCTTGCCGATGACTTGCTGGTGAAATTGCACAGCAACTTGTCATTCTTGCACGGCAACTCGCCCATCTTGCCCGGCAACTTGCCTCAAACCATCCCATAAAAACCCATCTCATTTAGCAGCTGACTACGACTCGGACTACGAGGAGGGTCCCACGAAATACTACGGTAACCTGAACAAAAACTCCGCACACTTGATGTACAAGGCGCTGAAATTCTCAAGGAAAGCCCTGTCGATTGACAAAGCTGCGAGATTTGCGTTTCCATGTAAGCTTCATTTTCAGAGTTTTTCATACTTGTGACGGGCCGGGCCTTCCCACCGATTTCCAAGGCACGGTCCGGCCCGGAGGCTTGCGAGGTCTGGCCCACTCGGTCTGGAAAATTACCGCGAATCTTAAAAAATCGAAAAAAAATTTTTCGAATAGCCGGGCCAGGCCGGGCCAAAATTTCACAATTTTGGAATTTTTGAATTTTCAAACTTCTACATTTCCAGGCGTATTCGCGATATTCAACGTCTTCTACTGGATGTATTATTTACGGGAACCGCCGTTGATGGACTAAATAAAATAATTTTCCTCCCTCTATTTTTTAATTAAGTCATTTCCTGGTGTTTTAATGGGTGTGTTTACCATGCGGGTGGTTCCGATGACGTGTAATGGGTGGCCTAGAATTTTTCCTAGGCCACACAAAACTCAGATTTTTGAGCTTTTATGTGTTGTGTTTTTAGTAGAAGAGGATTTTCAGATTTTCCTCTAGATTTCCTAATTCCTTCCCTTCCTTTCTTCGCCTCCAGTAGACCCAAGATCTCTTTTTTCCATCACCCCAACAAAAAAATCACTTGATTCTCCCCATTTCCTCTTGTTTTTTTGCCTCCCTCCATTGAATAAACAACTGTGTTTTGTACTATTTTTCAAACAGAATAGTGAGCCTTAGGCTCTGTGTTCAAGTGGAGTAGACTGAGGATAAATAAAAACAAAAAGGCGAAAAAAGGATACTACAAAGGAAGTGATGACATTTTTGGAAAACACTCCAAGAAAAGAGAAAAAAGAGGCAATGAAAATATACAAAAACAGAGGAGAGAGGGGTATTATTATATGAACTTCAGTCTCAAAGTGAGGAACAGAAGAAGGGTCGGAAGGTTTTGAAACTCGACGGTTCAGTTGTAACAGCTAGTTTTTAGTTCAGGTCGTATTGAGATTTTGAATTCTCGCCAAATTTTTCGATTTTTGAACTCCCATCGTAAATGAACAAAATCATCTGGAAGGCGCCAGAAGCTTCTATAAAAAAATTTCGTGCCAGTGAAGTTTATAGAGTTCTGATGCTACTACAATCCTTCAAAACCCTACCCTCCACTATTTTTATTTGTGTACTATTGGGATAACATGAGTACTACATGCAGAAAATGGAACACATCTGACCACTCCAAACCCTTTTTCTTGATATTCTAGGGTTATAGGGGCAGTTTGTAGTTACCGAGATTCTTTAGTAATCCCAGCTCCAAATTTCAAAGAATCAAAGCTCTGGGTGACCCATGACCATATGCCAAGTATGGCTTTGAAATGACCTGAAAACGTCCTATCACGAATAATGATCGTCTTCATGAATTTTTGGTTGCGAACTGTATCAGCTTCCTTGAAATCCACTTTCTTATTCAATAAAAAAAGTGACTCACCTTTCGATCTTCCTCATATCATCCGCTGAGTATTGTTTGCTTAGACTTTCGGTCCTGGAGAGAATTCTACCGGTTTCCATTAGACGTTCCAATTGATGAATCATGACGTTTTAGAGCATGGTTAGTCATATCCTGTCTACTGAATTCAAACTACAGTAGATCTTGACAGAGGGGTTTAGCATACATGTCCAACCGGGCTCCCCTGGGCGCCCCTTGAAATAAATTTCAAAACCGAAATTGTGGGCTTAAAAAAATGTCGAAATGAAGATCTCGGTTAGGTCTACAGGTCTGAAAATTTAGAATCACGGTTTGACCAACCTGCACTACACGAGACAGGCCAGTGTGTCCGGGCTCAAAAATCCGGAACCTGGTTCGTGGGCTCAGGATTTCCACCCATTGTTTTCTATTATTATTTTTTTAATCCTTTTTTTGTTTTCTAGCCCTGTTGGACATATTTGCTATTTAGAATTAAAAACAAGACCCTTCCTATTTTTTTTTCAACAGAAAATCCCAAAAAAGAGTGTTCTCTG
The DNA here is from genome assembly GCA_000143925.2 of Caenorhabditis brenneri. Classification (NCBI taxonomy): domain Eukaryota; kingdom Metazoa; phylum Nematoda; class Chromadorea; order Rhabditida; family Rhabditidae; genus Caenorhabditis; species Caenorhabditis brenneri. The sequence goes on from GL380046.1 coordinate 43,567, forward strand.
CCCTCACCCCCTATCCATTCCCCTTCCCCCACTGAGGATTTTTTGTTTCAACGCGATCACTTACAAAAAATGCTCCAAAAAATCACTCCGTTTAACAATGTCTCAACACAACAAAAACGGAGTTCAAGTGCCATTACATTGGCACCCCATCTCCTCCTCCTCCTCCTGCCCTCTTCCGTTCCCGAGTGACCACCACCTTTAGATCAACAAATATATCCCTTAGTGATAACGAGACTATTGACCCCCTAACAAAAAACAAACAGAGCCACCCCAAAATACTGGCTTGGTGATCCGGTTTGTAAAACGGTTGGAAACGCAAACAGTCTCTGAGACACATTTCCTGATTTCGATTGGCTCCGCCTCTTGAACTCCGCCCTTTATCCCCGAGGGCAAAGTTTCCGGGATTTTGGATCAGTTCAGAAGGATTTACCAATTGAAAAATGACTTTTAAATTATTTGGTTTTCTGATATTTCTAATGGGATTATGTACAGTGGCAAGTGGGCTCACAACAATTGCAGATGTGGATCGAATGAAACATGATTTGTCAAAGTTTTTGTCGATTTCAAGGTGAGTTTTGGGGCTTTGTGGTGATGAAAAATTTCATTCTTACATAGGAATTTTCTATAAGTTGGTGATCTGAAAGTAGATGCTTCTGTGAGTGGATTCTGGAATTTCTAGCCAGCCTGAGAGTCTGGAAACCTCCATCTGAAAACCAGACCCACCCCTTGATTTTCGATTTTTTGTCGAAATCACGATTTTCAGTAGGAGGTTTCCAGACTTTCAACCTCCAGTGAGGGTTAGAAATTTCAGAATCCGCTCACAGGGACAGCTACTTTCAGACCTCCAATTTACAGAAAATTCCAAAACCTCGTGAGAAAAACATTTTTCTGTATACTTCTGGGTGTTGATCACAGTCCAAATATAAATTTCCAGATTCAATGAAACCGAAAAATCCGTAGCTCGAGCCGCCATCAAACGAGCCCTAGAGGCCGTCGGGCTCACCTCAATGACCCACACTTTCATTCATGAGGAATCCAACGAAATCGGTGCCAATGTGATCGCAGTGCAGAAAGGCCCATATTTTGGGACTGGAAATGACAAGATGATGATCTTATCGGCAAATTATGACACTGTGGAGGGGAGTCAGGGTGAGTCAAAGGTAAAATGAAATTGGAATTTTAACTTTCAAATATTGTAGGGGTCGATGACAATGGATCTGGAGTAGCAGCTGTATTAGAGGCCGCAAGGGTTATGTCAACATTAGATAATTTGTACTCTCGTCAGAACACTATTGTCTACGTGTTTTTCGATATGAAACATAAAGCTCTCGCCGGCTCCCACGCCTTCGTTGAAGACGTCCTTCTCCCTCTCATGGAACGTACCAATACCAGGGTAGTCGGTACCATAATCGCTGATGGTCTACTTCATTTCGACCCATTCCCAGGTTCTCAAGCGATGCCACCAGAGTTTGAATCGGTTAGTCATACTGTCAAGGGGGAGCTTCAATCTGAATTCATTGCAGTTCTTCCCAGAAGCCGCTCAAAAGCTCCATGAGCACTCTCATATGGGAGACTTTATTCAGATTTCATCGAGAAACGATGTGGATGAGGAGCTGGTTAGAAAGTAAGATTTTTATCGGCCATGTCTAGCAGAGCCCCATCGAATACGCAGTAGGCTACTTGAAAAAAAAATTAGGCCACGACGCCATGGCCTAGCTTTTCCAGCGCGCCGAACGGTGTCATCAATGGTGCTACCCCGCAATAGAACTGATGGATTTTATCCAATCTAGTCTATTTGGCCCTTTTGACCTGGTTCCGCGAGAATCGATTTGAATCAACCCAAACGGCCCAAATCGACCTAAATAGGCCCTAACGATCTAAGTCGACCCGAATTGGTCCGAATAGGCCCAAATCGGCCCAAATCGTCACGGATCGACACGGATCGGCTCGAATATGCCTAAATAGGCTCTAACTATTTTTAAATATTAAAAATCGGACCACATCGGTCTGAATCGGCACGATAGATCTAGACGGCCTATATCCCCCCAGACGGCTCAAATCGGTCCGAACGGCCTAAGCCGGCTCAAACTCTAGGCTGATTTGGACCACTTCGAGCCAAATTAGACCAATCAGGCAAAATAGTACAGATTCAGATCCAGGCGGCCTGATTGAATCGGCTCTAATTGATCCGAACGCCCTAGTTCGTCCCGAACCGGCCGATTCCGCCTTATTAAGGCGTAACTGACCGGATGCTGATGATCTAATGTGGCCAGCTCTAATGCGGCCAGTTCTTATGCGGGGTAGCACCTAATCAATAGTCATCTGTTGTATTTTCCTAGTATAAAACTCTCTAAAACTCATGCCCTTCCAGATACACCCGTGCCTACGACCGCTCCTGTGAAATGCTCTCCACCGACTGGCCCTTCCATCCGTGGTCCCTGAATCTCGAGATGAACATTGGAAACATTACGACTTTAGACCGGTTATACAAGTTATTCTTTTTCCAATTTTACCCGCCACTAATACACAAATACTGCCACTTTTCCCATTGTAAATTGATCAGATTACTGTAGTCACTAGAAATCTAAAAATGCACAAATCTCACCCGAAGAGTAAAGTTAACCCTAGAACCAATGAATTTGTTTGCAGACTCCACCCATTCCTGTACTCGGATCACTCGTCGTTTTTCTTCCATTCCAAACAAAAAAATGTGCAGATTCCAACCATTTACTTGAGTGATACTTGTAAGTACGAACCTTAAAAGCGCAGAAAACATTTCAAAAATATTTTCAGTGAGCCTTCGCGGAGTCCGCCAATACTGTGTCCAATGTGATGGTCTCTACATGATGACTGAACAAAATATGAAGTTTTTGGCATTGATGACAGATTCTCTCATCCGATTATTGATTGATATGAGTGGATCTTCTGCTTCAGAAGTTGTGGATGACTTGTACAGTTTTATGTTTAATATTGATGTGGAATAAGGCACAGAAAAGTAGTTTTGTCCCTAAAACTTCCTGAACTTTACGTGTATACAGATTTCTATTTGTGTAAATAAAAGTTTTTATTTAGCAAATTTGACCTATAATACATTTTACCGGTTAACGAGTTTTATGTTAAAAAAAACTCCGTTTAAAAAGCTGTATATATACCCGAAAATTATTGTAATGGCACAGAGAGAAAAAAAAAATGAAAAAGAAACTCAAAAAATTCCATCAGTCTCTTCTTTTCGCACCTTGTTGTGATGGATTAGGGAGGCGTGGACCTGAAAGTTAGAAGTTTTTTTCTCAGGTCTCGATTGGAAATCAATGGGTTACTGTAAATTGATAAAAACTGAAACAGCGTGAGCCAGCTGTGCTGATTTTTTTTTCTAAAACTCGACAACAGCTCAGTCTGGAGGAATCCGAAAAAAATGGTTCTTCGACGTTTCGCAGCTAATGGAACACCCTTGGTAGTGGTACAGTTAGTACTATATGTTCAGAGCAGCATATCTCAGTTGTCTTAAGAGATGTCAAAAAGTGTTTAACTAATAAAATATCAAAAAATTTTCTGATGAACATTTCTTCAGTTGATAAAGTTTTAGTAACTCTAAAGGTAACTGAAATATGCTGCTCTGAACATAAACCGTGAATCCTGCAATAGTGGACCCCTCCGTTCTGTATGTTTGAAGCATCATATCTCTGTTGTATTTAGAGTTATCAAAAAGTGTTCAACTAATAAAATGCTGAAAATGTTTTGATGAACATTTACTTAATTGACGACATTTTGATAGCTCTAAAGATAACTGAGATATGTTGCTCTTAACATATAGTATCGGCTGTACTTCCATTCTACGGAAATGGACATTTCGAAACTGAGCAGCTTGGGAACTATGACTTATCAAAACTGGGACTTTTCAGAACTTGATCTTTTTGAGACTATTATCCTTTAGATATCTGAAACTAGTTTCGAAATGTCACAGTTCTGAAATGTCACAGTTCTGAAATGTCACAGTTCTGAAATGTCACAGTTTTGAAATGCCACAGTTCTGAAACGTCCAAGAAACTCTTGGAACCAGAAACCTTGGGCTAACAAAAATTTGAGACCCATTTTAGAAAAAAATCTTATCCTAGTCACGCTTATACTCTTGTGAAGCTTAAGAAATCAGGTATATCGGCAAGCTGAAGAGTAGTTGCTCAGCGCTCGGCAAGGAAACAGCAAGTTGCTGTTGCTCCACAGTGCCGTTTTCTCAGGCAAATTACCAAATTTTCTAGCAATTCGCCAAAAATTTCTTGAGAAAATCTTCAAAATGCACAAGAAAACCCTTACCGTTCTCGATATCAAATGCGATCCGTCTCGTTTCCGCGAACTACTATCAATTGAGACGTCGTTAAAAACGACTTGATGTTGTGGAGTGAAGGTCGACGAGACCGACCTGCAAAGTCAATGTTTAACTTATTTTTTACTTCAATACTAACTAAAATCGAATAGTGTGTTGTGTGAAAATACAGAGAAATAGAGAGCAACATGCGATTTGTTGAAATCGAATAGAGAAAAATGACGTATAAATGTACAGATTGCTTCAAGGGTGAGTAACAGAGTTAGAAGTGGTGTGAGATACATATATAGAAAAAATCAATAAATCGATTTTCTGATCTGATTTCGAAAAAAATTCTAAACGAACCTTGGACCAATCGCTTCCAGATTGTGAACTTAAAATTTTTTTTTAGATTTTAATTTTTAAGAATTTTTTTTTACTCGTGGCGATATAGAAGCAAAGAAAGTGCGTTAATATTTACACACATATATAAAATACACACCTTACTTTAAAAAAAAAGAATCGGTTAGTACCTGTTAATAATAGGTCGAGTCTCTCCTTTGTTAGTGTAGTGAGTGCCACCGTTGACTGGAATGTATACCTGAACAAGTACCACAATTCAAAAAAATGGAACAAAGGGATGTAGCGTCTAATTGAAGCGCTCTACACAAGGCAAAAATTGTTAAAGATTAGGCTTAGAATGATCGAAATTGTTAGAGAAACCGAATCAATGAACTAACCTTCTGGAAGTGATGTCTCATATTCTTCTTCCTGCCGAATGTCGCGTACACCGCGTTCCTAAATTTCTTATTCAGAAAGCAGTAGGTGATGGGATTGGTGCAGGAGGAAATGTAGGTGAGAAGGGTGATGAATGTGTTGATGTCACTGTTCCAGACGGAGAGGTTTAGGCTCTGGAATTGTAAATTAATAGTACCAAGGTTGTTAAATCGGGCCATTTTTATATCTTGTTTCCTAGCGGTGGGATTTTTTTTGATGCAAAAGGCGGTCTTGTAGAGCATGAAAAGCTGAAAATTTCGGTAAAGAGACGGCCCGGGTTTTGTTAGCCGCGGCCGGCCGTCTGACAGCCTTGGCTAGTACATAACAATAGAGGACAAGTGAACGCTCAAATCAGTTTCTCGGGTGTTTAATTTTTTTTCGGGCTAGTCGAAATTCCCTGAACTCATAAATTGGATAGAGGACTTATGGAAGTATTCTTGACTCATGGTGGCCGGGATTTCCAAGAGTACCGGATATCTCCATGAGTTCCATATCCCACTTATGAGTCACGGAAATTTTTTTCAGGATTTTTTGAAGGACCGTGAATATTTTTAGAACTCATGGGAATAACCGGGACTAATAAATCGAATAGGGGACTTGTGGAAACATCCGTGACTCATAGAAATATCCGGGATGGTCTGGGTATTTCTTCGGGGTTCCGGGCATTTTTTCAGAGACCCAGTTTTTTTCGGGACCCCGGGTAATTCTTCGGGGCCTCAGGTTTTTTTTCAGGGTCTCGGGTATTTCCATGAGTCCCGAAAAAGAAATAAACACTTGGAAAATGTATGAACCCTATCAAAATGTTGATCTCGGTGAGTTATGCACGACTGGAAACTTAGGATCACCGTTCCATCTACCTGGTCTGCTCGTGACCAGTTAGAGTGCGCGGGCTCAAAAATTCTGGCCCGGGAAGGTGGCCCGGACACTTTAGCCAGTCTAAATTGACCTAGATTAGTTCCATCAATCTGGGCTTCACTGACCCAAATTTGCGAGCCCGAACACATATCTCCCAATTTTCTAGACTCCTTACCTGGAACGAATCCCCAGCAATCAGCAACAACCACCAAATGTATGAAGGTGTCCAACAACAGAAGAAAATGATTACCACTACGATAAGCATTCTGAAACACTTCTTATTGTTGAGAACGTCTTTATATATACTCACTTGATAACCCTCTGCTTCGCCATTGCACTCTTCTGGGTATGCGTGGATCTTAGGCTTGGATTTTCGATACAAACTGAGGTGTCCGATCGACGATGACCAAAGTTTGGATGGGAGACACTGCAAGTAATAACTCGTGAAGCCCCGTGAATTTAGAAAAAAACTCACTTCTTATCCGGCTGACTAAACGTCAGTTTATTCGACAATTTATTCCAAAATGACAACTTTTGCTCGTCAGTCATACTGGCCACGATTGCTGAAAACATGCAGTTGACACATTTTTTTGTAGGTTTGAAACCCAAAAACCAGTTTTCTAAAGGTAAAAAAAGGTAGAAACACTGGGGTAAAACCATAAAAAAGCACGAAATCTAGTGGGTAGGAAAACCAAAAAACACGTAGGGTGAAATCAAAAATCTAGTGGATTCAAAAAAAAAACTGATGAAAAATTAATCAAATCGCTCACAAAAAAAAACCGGGGGACCCTGAAATTTCTAACTGAAAATTAAATCAAACTCAAAGGAAATCCCAAAGAATGAAAAAAAAAACAAAGACAACACCTGGCGGGGGTAAACACACTCCACCACTAGAACGACGGCAATCTGATAGACACTGTAGACGGAAATCGTCGAAATTTCCGAAATTTCCGGGAAGTTGAAGTAGTTGAGGGCTCCTCGAGTTGTTCTTCGACGACTCCTTCGGATTACTGTAAGCGGGGGAGGGGGATGATGTGGAAAACGTGTTGAGAGCGATGCATGACGTGGCACGAGCTAACGTGGAGCTACCGACGAGCACATTGTTCAACAAAACAGACTGGTCTTTTTGTGCACCTGTTGTCGTGGCGGTGGCAAGTGGCGGATCGACGGAAGCGATTTCCAGTTTGATTCCAGACTTCAGGGAGGTGATAACGTTACCGTAGAGACCGGTCATTACGACTAGTGGGATCACCAGGAGGACCACTGTCATGTAAACCTGTAAAACATTAGTTGAAGGTGATGGAACAGGAAAGCTACATGCATTTTTGGGGTCAGCGTGTTGAAACGCTCGGTGTTTGCGGACCATATATTACTGTATCAAAGAGTTCGCAAACCCAGAGCACTGCAAAACGCTCCTGCAAAAAGTCCCCGTAGCTTTCCTGTTTTACCACTTTTAACAGTATTATAACCGGCCGCATTAAGCTAAACGGGCCCAGTCAAGTAGAAACAGGTTTTATCTAACAGACGAAACGGCTTGATTGAGTAGCCCAAATGAGCAGAATCTAGCTCAACGGGCCTAATCAGACCGAATTTAACCAAACGGACCGATTTGGGCCAGTCCGCCTCAAATCAGGTCCAATCGGGCCTGCAAAGACCGATTTGAGCATAACACAAACGGGCTGAATCGAGGCGATTCAGGCCAAACGAGCCTAAAGGGCCGCCCTTGGAAAAACTGGTCAGTTCCGGACCAATCCGCGTTAAGACAGGGCAACCCGCCCCCAGCTGAACGGGCCCTTTCTAAAACGGACAGTTCTAATACGGGGTAGCACCCAAGTTTCCAAACCATGAGCTGAATAGAATCGAACGGATCGATTTGGGCCAGTCCGCATCCACTCAGGTCAAATCGGTTCGGACCAGACTGGTTTGAGCTTAATGGGCCGCTCTGGTTAAAACAATTCAGTTCTATTGCGGCCAGTCCTAATACGGAATAGCACCCAATTCTTCAAAGCATACCTGATATGCAAAATGATAAATTGGTGGATGAATGGGTGCACATGTGTAACCATTCGAACTATACGTCTGTTGTTCGTACATAAAAAGCATTAGGATATTGGCAGCGATTGCTATGACCCACACCAATGTGATCATTGCGTAGGCATGAGATCTTAAATTATGGAAAAAGGTTTTGAAGCGTCCTTCAAACTGCTTACCTTGTCTGCCAAATCCTTGAATGTAGAGGCTTACAAATCGCAAAGTACCTCTCAAAAGCAATGACTGCTAGCGTGTACGCCGAAGCTGTTACTACCACAGCTGGAATTTTTTTGTTTTCAAGTTCTGTTTTTAAACTTGAAAAAAATACAACTTACGCTGCAAATACGCCAAAATTTTGCACATATAATTGCCAAACATCCAACAATTCATCACCATTGACACTAGTGTTGGAGGCATACACACTACTGAGAGCATCATATCAGAAGCGGCGAGATTCATCAGGTAGATGTTGGTAATTGATCGCATGGCTCTTTGCTGAAATGAATTGAGGATTGGATTGGGAAAAATGGCTCGTTATGCGAGAACTTATGGACCTGACTAATAGTAAGGTCAAAATTTGTTACTCCGGCACTCGGAAGCCCCGGGGACTCAACAACTCTAGTAAAAGGTATAATAGCTACACATGAGATGATGGCCGGTCATGGTCTCCCACGGTCTGACTTGTTCTCAGACCGGGTAAGCAGCTAAGGCCATACACAAGGCTGTCTAAGGCTGCGTCAGGCTGTCTAAGGCTGTCTGACGCTGTCTGAGGCTGTCTGAGGCTGCTTAAGGCTGTCTAAGGCTGTCTAAGGCTGTCTTGGGCTGTCTAAGGCTGTCTAAGGCTGTCTAAGACTGTCTTAGACTGTCTGAGGCTGCCTAAGACTGTCCAATGCTGTCTAAGGCTGTTCAAGGCCATCTACAGCTATCTAAGGTTGTCTAAGGCTGTCCAAGGCTGTCTAAGGCAGTCCAAGACTGTCTAAGGCGGTCTAAGGCTGTCTAAAGCTGTTTGAGGCTGTCTGAGGATGTCTAAAGCTGTCTAAGGCTGTCTAAGACTATCTAGTGGTTGCTCACCTTGATTATCACAATAAGGACCACCGAGTTACCCACAACGGATAGCAGGAATATGATGAAAAATGTGACGGCGATGGTATAATTCTCGGTTGTCCCTCGAAATCGACAGATTTCCTCCTGTTGAACCGACGACATGGTGGAACTCGTGAGGGTGTCGTTTTGGCTGTAATTTTTTTCAATTTTTTTTTCAAAAATTCCAATTTTCCCGCCTCAAAAAAAAAAACGTTTTTCGATCCCCCAAGTGTTCTCATTTAATAAAAAAAATTGCAGAATGAGGGTGAGAAAATAATTGAAAATGAGTAAGAAATGATGTGAGAGTTTTCCCTTATTTTTTAATTGACAAGAGCAAGTCAAGCAAACGGATGGATTAAAAGAGCAGAAATTAAAACATTTTTTTTCTTGGAAAAAAAGGCGAAAATAGGAAAAAAATGTATGAAAAAGTAGAGTAAACCGACTAGAGAATATCTGAAAAGTTGCAAATTTTTGTAGTCCTAACCCAATTTCCCAGCCCTTTTGTCAGGTATTTTGGAACAGAACTTTCTCGAGAATTTTCTGAACAATGAAAAAAGTTCAAAAAAGCAAAAAAGAATTGACAACTTGTTTATTCAAGAAGGGACAGAAAGGCTTATTGGTCAGTTTTTTAAGACCGTGTGGGAAAATAGATGACTTTTCGAGAAAATGTTTATTTTCCGTAAAGCAAGGAGGGGGATGAAAAAGTTAAAGTTTCAAAGAATTCTCCTGTGGTCAAACATCTAAAATGGGTCAGTTCTTTTGGAAAGAGGATGGAAACATACTTGAAAAGGCCGGGCTGGGCCGTTTGGGAAGTATCATCGGCCCGGCCCGGACGGTCCGTGTTTTCAGAAATGATTTTCAGGGCAAAATGGTCTTTTACGATGCTATTCCGGGTTGAAATGGAAAATATTGATGGCAAATTTTGCATCGGCCCGGGTCGAAATTTTCCAAAAATATGGAAATGGATGGAAATGAGGAAATGAGTTTTTCGGTACAAAACCAAATAATTTTTCGGTGCTACCCCGATTTAAAACTGAAATGGTCAGTCCGCTAAGACTCACCCCACCCAGTTTGGTCCGATGTGCCTTGTTTGGCATGCACAATAATAGTCCAGACCGTTCGACTTAGGCCTCATAGGACCTGTTTTGAACAAAGTTTTGAACTCGGGTGATTTGTCCTGGATAGGTTGTGAAAATACAGGACGGTGTCCAATTATAATGAGGGGTAGCACCACCGTAACAACTTTTCATTGATCTATGCGCCTTGAAATTCACCGGAAGACCCAAATTTTAAAAATAATTTTTAAAAACTTGACGTGTTTCCTCCAAAACAACTATCGAAACTAGGTTCCAATTTTCCGAAGGCTCCCAGATCCCAAAAACCAACAAAATCCCATTTCCAACCACAAAACTAGACTAAACTTACTGAAAATAGAAAAAAAGAATAACCACACAAAAAAACGAAGGAAAAGAAATATGATGACACTCTTTTGAGTGGAAAAATATGATCTATGTGCGAAAGGTGTCGCTGAAAAATTGGCTGAAATTATGTGTGAAGAACGGATTGACTTGTATTCTTTAGTCTATTTTAGTAGAATACGCCCACTTTAGATGGGGTGGAAAACAAAAAGTTTTACATGACTCTCAAAAAAAAATTTGGGGTCAAAACCACCATATGCATCTTCTTCAAAAATCTTAACAAAAAAAAGAAGTAACTACTAAAATATGTCGTCACCCGTCTGAATGGGAAATGGGTGGTTAAGTGGAGGACACACAGATAGAAGGAGAAAAGGTGTCTGGAGAAGTTCTGGATTGAAAGAAAAAGCAAAAAGAACCCAAGTGTGAAAGAAATGTGTTCTCTGTTCTTGGGGGAAAAGGTCAAGTGTACCATATGGGAACAATAGGAATTTGTGAGAGGAGGTGGGGTTTGATCTGAATTTCAGAAGAAGTACTGAAGTTCGATACTAATGAGAACAGTAAATATCATAGGTTTAGAACTAAAAAAATTTAATTATTATTAGTTTATGCAAACTTTGTTATCTGTTCTTTGAATCGAATGGAAAAAAAAACAAAGAAAAAGGCTTCCCGGCGCTGACATCTTTCAAAGAAATTCGAAAACCCTCTTCTCTAAGGCTTCTGACCCTCGAAAGAAATTGACCTCAGTGCGAATTATTTTCGTTTTTCTTTTAAATCTAGATTGTCTAGACCTTTTGAATAGGTGTAAATAAAAAATAATAGGAACTTCTTGAAACGTGGGAACGAATCTTAGATAAACAGGATTGTGCATGGTCCGAAAGCCTGTGCAGGGTTTTTCAAAATATTCAAAGCCCGGCCCAGACTGATCACTTGCCCTGACCCAACGCCGGGCTCGGGCCTTGAAAATTCCCAGTTGAGCCCGGCCCAAGTCTGATTTTTTTTTTCAAAAAACGGCCCGACCCGTATTTTTTTTGTATTGAACGATATTGAACAAGTAATGGGCTCAGAAGCATATCAAAATGTAAAAACCGGTGTCAGACAAAGAGGAGCTGCACGGGACTAAAGATCCGGTCTTGGACATTCTAGCGGACTAGTATCTGTGTACTGCACGGGCTCAGCTAGATTGTTCAGACGCGCAAAACTGGTCTAGCCGGGATCGTGCAGCTCAGATTGGTCCAATGGTACATCCGGACCTCCAGAAGTGTAAAACTACTGACCGAGATCTATGTTTAGGATGCTTGGACATGTATGACTCGAAATTTCGAAATGGTCGAAACCCAGACGGTAAAATTTATGAAAAGTCCATGTAACCTAAATTCTTATATAGAATTCCAGTTAGACCCTCTAGGCGAGCTGATCAAATTTCAGACTAATTTTATATTACGAGTTCAAACGAAGTGATATTCGGTGCCGATTTTTTTAGACCACGTCCATATATCAGGGCGTGGCGTGCTGCAAATACCGAACTTCACTTTGTTTGAACTCACATAGACTACCTGTCCGACTACCTGAACAAGCTTAGTAACCTATGCTCCATGCGAGACTCTGAGTTCAGAAGCCATATTTCCCACTATTCTAATATCCTAAGACTCTCATGAACTTTGCAAAAAGGCTAGGCCATAGACCCCCAGAAAAACAGGAAACCCCCCCCCTCCTCTATTTTCCACCCCAAAGAAAATAATAAAAGGTTCGAAAGGTTCCCCTCTCCAGAATTCTTTTCAGTCCTTCTAAAAACGTGAAAAGACGAGTTAAGCCCTCGTGACGGGGCACACAAAAAAGGATGGAGAGGAGGAGCGTGTGAAGAGAAAGATTACTAGCTTCTTCCCCTTCTCCTGCCCGTTTAACAGATGACTTTTCGACGTCTTCTTCTTCTTCTTCTAAGGGGATTCAGAAGGCGATGAAAAAGAAGAAAAAAGAAGAAGGAGATAGGATGATTCAGATGAGAAAATAACGGAGAATCAAATGTCTGAGAGTAATCGAGTGCAGATGTGTTTTGTCTGGAGAAGGGGGAGCAGAACTCACTTGAAGAAATAAGGAAAAGAGGAAGGAAGGGAGAGATGAAGAACGCGCAGATAAAGGTGCTGAGATTTCAGCTTCCGCATTTTTAAATTAAGAAGATATGGAGCGGAGATAGAGGGAAGAGTGGCTATAGTTTTCCGGTGCGCGCGAGAGACTGAAAATCAAGGAATTGAGCTGTTTCAGACGTTCTAGTAGCGCGCTGTTCCAGAAATTCCAAATCTTGGCCCGGCTCGGTTTAGGAGATATTTGACATCTAGAGTACTATTTTCGACTAGCACCGTAGTCTTTAGGAATTTTCGAAGTCATGTTCCAGGCAAAGCTTCCAGAACTCAGGCTTTACAAGGGAATTTTTTCTCACGTGATGGGTTCGGAAATTTCTACAATTTGGTGGTCTGGAAGTAGGTGAGTGGATTCTAAAATTTTTAGCCCTCACTGGAGCCTGAGAGTCTGGAAACCTCCTTCTGAAAGCCGCATTGAAAATCAAGCGGCAGGTCTGATTTTCAGAGCAAGATTTCCAGACTTTCAGGCTCCTGTGAGATCTAGAAATTTCAGAATCCATTTACAGGGGCAGCTACTTTCAGACCACCAATTTGAAGTTTTTTGACCAGTACCTTAGCTCTTCATGTCTCGGACATTGAAAAAAATGTTTTTTTTTGAAAGCTCGATAAAAAAACGGCTCTGCCGTGATTTTTGGTTACAGGCCAACAATCCCAAAATTGCATTTTCTGGGTTTTATTGTTTGGCAATTCTTGAGCCAGCAGTTAGGTTTTACCGCACAACTATTTTTCCAGAAAAATGTCATTTCAAAGTTTTTGGACCCTATGCTCTTTGGTTTTCATGAGTTACAGGCCAAGGATGGAATTTTCTGGATTTTTTTTCGACAATTCTCGTTGCAGCACTTTTCGGGCACAACTATTTCTTCAAAAAATGCCATCTTGGACCATGTGCTCCTTCAAAACTGCATTGAGGCCCAAAGACCCCTTATGCTCACTCTGAGGATCTTATCGTGCTAATTTCAAAACTGGCCTAAAATTTCAAATGAGCCAATAATAACCAATTTACAATCTTTTCAGAAAATTGATGATATCATTCTCCAAATCAAAAATCAAAACACAATTTTTCCTAATTTTACCCAAAAAAAAAACGATGACAAAGAGAGTCCAATATTCCGGGGAGTATTCAAATCTCAAAAACCATTATTCCAGACAACAAAACACTCTCTCACTCTCTCCCCTAATTCAACTACTCACTTGTTGTTCGACGTCGTCCAAATTGAGGATGCTTCTGAAGACGTCGCGATATTGGCGGAGACGTTCATCAGAAGCAGATCGTGAAGGATGAGAAGTGTGTTGTTTGAGGTGGTAAGGGATGACGTGGCATTGTTCTCGTCGTCTGCCGCATTCATTTTTTTGTGGAAAAGGGATGGGGTGGTCCTGGAAAAATTTGGAATTCTTAGAAAATTGAAGGTTGGCTGGATGAGTGGAAGAGAAAACATGGCTAGAAAAAGTTTATAACTCGTCAGTAGCGACTCTTCAGTACGTACCTCTAAAAAAAATCCCGGAACTGGAAAAAAAGTTCAAGAACATTTTCATTTCTCTCTTAAAAAAGAAAAAAAGAAAGAAAACGAAGAAATGAAACGGAGCACGGCCAAAAAAAAATTGTTCAAAAATTAGCTTAGTTAGGAATGGTGATGGCACACGGATCAACCAATATACGAGTCGAATGAGTAGGCGGCAAATTTGAATTTTGCAGAAAAAGTTCAGAAACAAGGTCAGATCTAGGTCAGAAATGGGGTAAAGAGTGACGGGAATTAATGAATTTTTGGGAATTTCGGACAGAGTAAAATTGAATTGGGACCGATTTTCAGAGCTCAATGAGCACGAATTCAAGAGAAAATTAAAAAAAAAAGTGATGAGTTTTCAAGTGCTTAGGATATATTTTTAGTGGAAAAAAAAAAAGATTTTAAAGATCATAAAATGTCAAAAAACTAGCTGTAAAACTAATGGAAAAATTTAATTTTTCTAGTCTCCTGGTGAAAAAAAAACCCAAAGAAAATAAAAAGATGGGAGGTGTGAAAAAAAAATGAAATTGAAAAAAAGAGCACAAGTTCATCATCATCATTATATATAAAAAAAAGATAGAAAAAAATCAAGAGACGCAGAGAAAAAATAGTGAGTGAGAGTAAAGAGATGGATTTCGAAAAAAATAAAAAATAAAAACATTTTTTAGTTCTTTTTTTCGCATCTGGTGGTCTTTATGAGGGGGTGGTAGTAAATAGGGGAGAGAAATGTGTGTAAATGTTTGTTCTGTGGAAGATTTTTTTGGGTAAGAAATGCTGGAATTCGTTTCAGGAAAAGCTTATTTTCATAATATGAAATATTGTAATCTGCAGCAAAATACATTGCTTAAAGCTAAAGAAGTTTTGTTAATTTTTCTGCGTTTCTGCAGTAAAAAAGGATTTTTTTTCACACATGGTTCTGAAATTCCTATAAATTGGTGGTCTGAAAGTAGATGTACCTGTAAGGGAATTCTGAAATTCCTAGCCCTCACTGGAGCCTGAGAGTCTGGAAAGTTCTATCTGAAAGTTGCCCTATAGTTGAATATCGAGGGACAGAACAGATTTTCAGAGGAAGATTTCCAGACTTTCAGGCTTCAGTGAGGGCTAGAAGTTTCAGAATCCACTCACAAGGACAGCTACTTTCTGATCACCAATTTATAGAAAACTGAATCGAATCAAAATCTAATCATGATTATTTTTGGCCTAACTCAAAAACTGTGAAAAATATGCAATTTCAAAACTTTGTTAGGGTCAAGTCTGCCAAAATGACGGCCGTGGTCTGTGAATAAGTCAGTAAAAGACCGGCCGTCATTTCATCTATAAAATAAATGTTGGACCTCTAGGCCCCCTGTAACTTATGAGCACTGCTGAAAAAATCTTAAATTCTGATTCCGACCGTTTTTTTTCATTTTCTTAGTCATGGCTAGTAAAATATTTAGAAATTCTTGATAAACTCTTTTTCTTTTCATGGCACATGCTCAAAGTCCACTGAAGCCAGCTAAGATCACAAATGAAAATTCTTATCTCATCTAATAACTAAACTGTAGCTTCACCAAATTCCCAATTCCATGAACCGATCTTTTGATACTTCCTCCAGAAATATTTTCTTGGAAAAGGAATATAAATATTTCTAGATGGTTCTCCTAGGTGTGTGTTTTCAGCTCTTCAGACATCTCTGTTTACCTAACCTTCTCCTCTTTTTCTTTTTTTTTTTTGATCGACTCAAACAAAAACCGCTCCTCTGTGTTTAAACCTAGAAATATATAGGGTATAACACAAAAGAATAGTCTCAAAATTTTTTCACGATAAAAAAGAAAAAAAAAGGAGTGAAAAGAGCAAAAAGATAGCATGAAAAAAGAAGTGACAAGAAGGAGGGGGGAGACGTTCTTCAACTTATCCCCATTTTCCATTTGACAGATGATGGATTGTCAGAGAAAAGGAAACTGAGTATTATACTTTTTGCTTTTTACTCCTCAACTTAACTTAACAGAATGACGAATCATTTTAAAGGAACATTATGTGTAACTTTTGATCCACTAAGGATCGGGGTGACTGGAGATCAAGGGGGTTGGATCCTTGAGGTTTTTGGAGTCGTGTACCTAGGGGGCTTACGGCAAGCAAAAGACAAGTTGCTTAGAGTTCGGCAAGCAAAGTTGCCATTGTGGCATGTTGCCGTTTTCTCTAGCAACTTGCCTAATTTTCTGGCAAGCGGCAAGTTGCCATAACGGCAATCACTGTTTGTTTGTCTGGTAGTGTCCAACTTGCTTTTTGCTTGCCGTAAGCATTCAGCTAGCATCCGGCAACTTGACGATAATTCTCTGAGTCCAGACTGTAATACCCAGAAAAAAATCCAACTAAATCCGAAAAAAAAACTTTTTTTCATGTTATCCGTCAATCATATCACTCTCAAATCACATACTACAAGTGCAAAGAGCAATACACACATGAAAAAGAATTTTTCAACCCTTGGACCCCCTCCCCCTTTCACTCATCAAAAGAGTCTTGCGGGAAGTTGAAAAAGAGGACGTGAGAATTATCAAAAGACGGAAATAAATATTATTTTTTTTTTGTTAAAAAGATATTGTGGGTGGGTGAGTTGAGAGGGGTCAGGGGTTAGTATTGAAACTTTTCAGAGAGAGGGGAGGGGGGAATGACAGGTGGAAATGAGCAAGCTGGCTGAGCTACTGTGGAGTGGAAACTAAAAAATTTCAAAAAATAAAAAAGATTAAATTGTTTCAAAACTATGGAACCCCGCTATTAGGGATGCTAGACCGAAAACTAGAAAATTCAAAAATCCAAGCTTCCTCAAAACTACTGAAACACCCTATACAAATAACAACAAAACGGTAAAGCAGCTATACAAAAACACAATGATTTCACACCTTGGGGAAACCCTTTCCTTTGTTATCACACCTGATAACAAGGTGTTGTGGGGAGAGAAAGTAATAACTAGGTTTACTTTTTCAGATAGTCAATGATCAATGAGCACAAATTAATTGTTTCTTGATGTGACACTGATAACGTGGCGGGGTTCAAAATTTGGGAACTAGGACAAGTAAAGGAGGTGCTATCCCGTTTTAAAACTTTCCAAATTAGAACCGGGCCATATTAAAGCTTCCTGTTGCTACTCGGGGCTGAATTTTTGTACAGAATATGACAATATGGCGTTATACACGTCCCTAAATTTTTGAGTTATCAAATGCTTCGGAAGTACCCGGTTCTAATCCGACCAGTTATAATGCCGGGTAGCACCGTAAAGGATGGATCTTGACCTCCAGAGAAGTTTCAGGGACTAAAGTTTTCAAGTTTTGACGGTGAATAAATGATAGGGATGGAGAAGGCTTTGCAGGATTTTTGAAGATTTTTGAACGTTTTGAAGAATTTTTAATGCTGAAAACATGTCCAGGTTGAAAAAATGAGCTAAAAATGATGAAAGTTGGGCTCCTATCCGTTTTCGGGTACTTATTTCATTTTCGGGACTCATGGAAATACCCGGGACTCGTGGAAGTATAAGGGAATCATGGAATTCTCAAATTCCGAAAATTGTCTTACGGCGGAACCATAAGTCCCGGATATTTCCGTGGGTCCCGAAAAGAAGTAAATACTCGGGATACGAAATTGAGCCAGAAGTTGTATATCCTCACTATTTTAATTGTTTCAAAACTAAACTCGTAAGTTTTCGAACCCGAGTAAGTGTCACTTTACACCTGAGGTCAAAGAGGTAGGTGTCAGAATATCAAAAATCATATTCTATTTCAAAAAAAAAGTGAGAAAACTCGTATATCATATGACGGAAGTTCTAAGTGAAAGTTGCAAAACTTTATCTTTCGGAAACCTATCGGAAATCCAGAGAGCGGCATAGATATGAATGATGATATCTCATCTGATGAGATAGGTGTGTGAAGGGGAAAAAACTCATAGGAAGGAAAAAAAATCTATATCTGAGAGAGGCACCAGAGAAAAGAATGAAACAATTGGCGTGTTGAGTAGTGAAGGGAGAGATCCCGCGGGGATGAGGGGCCTAGATTTCTGGTCCCAATACCCTCCCGGGGTCCGAACAATGGGTGATAACAGAGATAAGAAGATTGACATGATGAGATGGGTGATGTGTGTAAAAAGTTATGTTATTGAAGAGTGAAATTTATTGGGGACATGAAGCAAGGGAGGTGGAGAGAAGATTTTTTCTGTGGTGGCCGGAGATGAGTCAAGTGAATTTTTGAAGAAGAGTATGAGTTGGAAGAGGTATGAAAGGTTAAAAAGAGCACCATCACGACATGTGACTAGGCTGGATTCGATGATTAGGAGGGTTGCAAAAATATCGATTCACCAGGATGTGAAGTTTTTTTTGTTCGAAAATCTAATTGATCGAAAAATGTCTGTAAAATGCCACAAGCTCTGAATGGAGCTAATTATTCAAACTGGCCTGACTAAATACCGATTGATTTGGCTGAATTTAGACCGATTTGGACCGTTCGGCTCAATTCTCGAGATCCTACCTAATTATTCCGATCCGACCTGATTTGGGCCGTTTAGTCCTGTTGGGCCGGACAAATAGTCGTAGATGAGCTGGGTTCTCATTCGGCTTGTTCTAGTGTAGAACAACTCTGACTACACAGCATCCTAGGCATTCACAAAGCATTCCAAGAACTAGTCTTCATTTCAAAAAACTTCCGCCGCTGAAAAATCCTCATTTTGCCACAAAACCCAACAAGAATTAGTGCTTGAAAGTGCATTTCCGGTAGTTTTTCCTAACAATATTTTCCATATGTCCAGCTTCTTGCACTACAGTGGTCAACACATGAGGTACAAAAACTTGGTGGGTTAGGAAAACAATTTGGAGCTCCAAATCCAGCGATCTTCGGCAAATTTGTTCAAAAGTTTAACTTCGAAACATTTGAAAACCGGGAAAAAAACGAAAAGATCAGGAAATAATTCAAATTTCCGGTAGTGCTAAAGGGATTGGAAATGAATTTTTTTTCTCGTCGTCCGACGACTCACACTTCATTATATGGGTATTCAAAAAAGGAAGTCTGCGGATAAAGTGGAACCAATCTCTTTTTTTAGGTCAAATATTACGACAAACTGAATATTTGCATGATGATAAATCGAGTTAACTGGGAACAGGTGGAATCATTGAAAAAATGATGTTTTATGATGAATAATTTTTTGCAGAATTTTTTTTGTTTTTTTTTTCACAAAGAGGAAGTTGGAGCAAAACCACTTAGGAATTGAGAGGAATGAGTAATAAAGATAACAATCAGGTGGATAAGTTTAAAGGCGCATAACTATTTTTTGAGGAGTTTCCGCTATTTTTTTGCAGTGGGGGTATGAAAACGCTGAAAATCGTCATTGATTTTCGCTCACATAACAAGAAACCACTAGAAATTTGGGGGAGAAAATGGAGGGGCTAAGTCACAACACTACAATATTAGCGAACTAAAAACAAATTTGTTCTACACTGAAAGATGAAAAATAACAGATTCTTGGACTAGCTGATGCTAGAAATGACGGGTTTGGAGAAGGGTTTTGGCAGGGTTCTTGTTGCTATCATATCTTATTTGAGGTTATTAGGAATAGGAAAAAATGATTTATCATGTTACTGGACACACAGTTCAGGCTAAAACTTGATACGGCCTATCAAGAGCTGTATATCTCGATTATCTCCAGAGCTGTCAAAATGTGACCAACTAAAAAAACATTCATCAACAAATTGTTGACATTTTCACGAAAAATTTTTCTGAAGGACCAATTTTTTTCTCGGCTTCTACGCTCCATCTCACACGGACTATTTTGTAGTAATTACAAATTTTTTAATGCGTCGAACACTTTCCAACTTTCGATCAAATCCTGTTATTATTGTATTCAAAATGATGCGAAGAAAAATTTCTATTCAATTTAATTCGAAAATAGTTTAGTCCCTAGTTTTTAATTTCTCAACAAAATGAGGTAAATGCCTACGTATCGACGAGTTGCCACGCAGTTGGCATGCGACCCTACAGTAAGACAGAGCCCGCAAATGAAACTTTTTGAAAACACGTACAAAAAATTCACTGTGGTTTTGGTGGTTGAAAAATTTTAGGAATTTCAAAAAATAGTCCGAACTATGCTGCTATGAGCAAATCGCTCTGACTGTGTTACAGATCCGGACAGAAATTTCCAAAAATTACTCTAAGAATAAAAAATGGATTTCAGCTTCCCACGCAGTTGAAAAAAATTCCATTGTTCTTTGAAAAAAGTGGAACGCAAAATAATAATAACAATAGGTAAGAAGAAGCAACAAAAAACAAAGGTACTTGAGATGGATGTTATTCTTATTTTCAATGGCTCGTATTTCTCATATTTTTTGAAAGGTATCCGTTCTAAAAAAATTCAAATTTGGCGGGAATTTAAAATCTCAAAAACCATCACCCGATTCTATTCAAAACGTCATTTGCAGGTGGGAATATGAAGACCCCCTCTCGAAAATTGAATTCCGCTCATAGAATACTTTTTCAGACATTCCAAACAAGGTTCCGCATTTTTTATGTTTTTTTTTGAGTTTTTTGTAAACCCAAAACGAAGAAAAATGAGAAGAGGGAAGAAGGCTTAAAAAGAATGATTGAGTGATTTTTCTTCTTTTGGTTTCTTTTCTTCTTCGAAGAATTTGTTCGGAAAAGTGAGAAATAGGAAATCATGTTCCCCCACCAGACACCCAAAACTTTAAAAACAATAGAGACACACAAAAAACATGGGACACGATGGGGGGCACGGGGATCAAAGCTTAGTCATCACTGAAAAAGGATGAGACCAGGGGGGAGACCCCGGGGGACCGTGGGAACGTCGGATTATTCTGGTAGTGGTCGGAGAGATGTGTTCGACCTTTGTAACATAGGCTGTGTTAGCTGGGTAGGTATCTGGGAAGAGGATCAGGGAAGTCAATAGGAGATCGAAGAGAATAGATTAGTAAATTACGTAAGAAAAACCTATTTTTAGTAGATTTGCAGCAAAAATAGAATGAGGAGCTAAAATTAACATTGGTTTTCAGAATTGTGGATTTGGATTTTTCTATGAAATGGTGGTCTGAAAGTAGCTATCTCTATGAGTGGATTCTGAAATTCCTAGTCCTCACTGGAGACTGAGAATCTGGAAACCTTCATCTGAAAATCGCTATTTCGACAAATAAGGCGGGCCAGCTTTTCAGTGGAAGATTTCCAGGCTTTCAGGATCCAGTGAGAGCTGGGAATTTCAGAATTCACTCACAAGGACAGCTAACTTTGGGCCATCAATTCATAAAAAATTCCAAACCGACGTGAGAAAAAAATTTCCTTGTCAGGTTGCTCCTATCCTGATTTTAATGCCTTCCGGTTTTTCGGAATCTGAATTCTATTGCAAAATGATTTTGAGTCTAGGTCAGTAGCCTATGCTGATTTGGCAAAAGCTCAGAGTATCTAGCAAGAAAATCCGTCGATTTGACATATCTACTGTAGCCGTTTTTGGGTTTCAAGGGAAATTGTCGGAGACCTTTCGTGCATTTTTCCGTCAGCGTGTTGCAACCCACGGGGTTTGCGGCCTTTGTAGTACTGTCTCACTCTGACGCAAAAATTTTGGTTTTGGTTGGTTAGGTAGGAAAACCAAAAATAATCTTCTCGCTGTACAAGGGACTTTGGACGCAATTACCGCATCCTGTACTTTTGATCTCCCGGCTTTAGAAACGGAACTAGAACTGGCGAAACTACTGATTTTCCAACTACTCCTTGTGCTCTACACACCCAGTGGACCACCCCTAACTCGTCCAAAACACAAACTTCTAAGACCCTCTAGGTGATAGAAAATGAAAAAAAGTTTCAAAGTCTAACCAGAAATTCCGGAGCGAAACTAAATTCTAGTGCGAAAAGCCCCAGGAAATTGGATTTCGACCACTTCCTTTCGGTCAATTCGAGGAGAGATGTAACAAAAACTAGTGGAGATCAATGTCAGAATATTCTAGAATTTCAGAAAAGTCTCTCTAAATTCCAACCGATCAACCTGGAAAAAAAACACTTGAGCACGGAGCATTGCGTGCCATGATGATTGGGTCTCTCCTGTTTAAAAATGTTCAAAAAAAAAGAAAAACGTTCCCCTCCCCCCTAAACAGAAGAAAAAAAAGGATGTTGGGGAGCGGAAGGGGTATGGGATTCTGAAAAAAGGATAGGATTGTGTGGGACCTGAGAAGAAGAAGAAGTAGTAGAAGGGGGGAAAGAAATGCCTGAAGAAAAACAAGATTGACAAAATAGGATTTAGGACGATTTGAGGTTTGCTCCGCAACTCTCTCTCTTCAGCTCCTTTTTTGACGACTAGTCATCTTATTGTTTTTATTTTCTAGGAGTTTTTTTTCTTGACATCTCTGGAACAAAAATCACTACTTGTAAATTGATTTGGAAAAGAGAGAAAAGGGATCCTAGGGGTCAGAAAAGTTGAACCCTGGGGTGACGGAGAAAGGTCTACACAGGGCAAGCAAACGGCAAGTTGCCGCTGACAAGCATGCGGCAAACTAGTCAAGTTTCACAGAAACCTTCCCTTCTGCCTGCTCAACTTTGGTGGCAAGCGAAGAGCAAGTTGGACACTACTAGGCAAGCAAACAGTGAGTGGCCGTTGACAAGCGGCAAAGTGGTAAAATTGCCCGGCAACATGTTCTTCGCCTGCTGAAATCTGACGGCAAGAGAAAAGCAAGTTGGCCACCCCTAGGCTGGTAAGCGAGCCGTAATTTTCCGATACTGCAAAGTGCCGCTTTTTTTCACGCAACTTTCATTTTGTCAGCTGTAATCTGGTAAATTCGCACGGCAACTTGCCTTTTCACGTGCTAAATGTCTGCGGCAAGAAAAGGCAAGTTGGCCAACCCTAGGCCGTCAGCTGCATTCTGCTAAATTTGCACGGCAAGCTGCCCCAAAAGGGTAGATACTCAAGTGCTATTCAGACTCTTGTGTTATATCTCAGGTGCTATGGAGGTGATCAAGTGCTATTCTAGCTCAAATGCTATTTCGCCATTATTTTTTCGGTTCAGTCCTATTGCACATAAGTGCCAAAAATAGCAATTGATCTATAGCACAAGAGCCAAATTTTGAAAAACTGGCACATAGCACAAGATCACATCATAGCACTTGAATACTTTCCCTAAAATTGCGTCCTGATCGTTCCAGTAAGACGAAAAAACGAAAATTTGAGTTGCAATTTCTGATTTTTAGCCGTTCCGCTTCAAAAAACAACGTAAATAAACAGTAAAAATAACATGTCCGTATTTTTGGGTCCTCCCCATTTTTATGAGGCAATGTTGGGAGAATAGGCTTTGCTACTATGCACATAAACACAATGGATCCTCCCTTTTCCCCCCAAAAAATATAAAAAAAAACTAGATATGAAAATCCTCAAAAAGGGGATATATTTTCATTTTTAATCGCATATCATAACTGCCTAATGGGTCTCTAGTGTAGCATTCAAAAGGACAATTTTGCACACTTTTTGGAACTAAAATTTCGAAATTTCTATCGTGTTTTGGCCTTCAGAAGACACTATGATCCAGAAGAATTGAAAACAGGAACCTTGAGTTAAAATGCAATTCCAAAGGAAAATAAAGAGAGAGAGGAAAAAAAAACGGGCCTTGTCTCAATCATTGAATTCAATCTACCTCAACGAGGGCTCACTCGAGCAGCCTCCTCATTTCGGTGATTTGATTTCGTTGCGATTCAACTAGAAAAACGAGATTTTATTCCTTCCCCACTCTCTACTACTTTCTAAATAAAGACTGACGAAAAAGAAGAAACAAAGTGGTGGAGGAGTTAGGGAGTTCCGGTATTCAGGGTGGAAAATGAATTTATAGTGCTTGCAACTGGGCACCCCTACGCAAAAATGATTCGGGAGAATCGACAATTCTACAAACTGGGTTATGGCATGAGGAAGGTTGGTAGGGAGGCGCACCAAACTTTTGAAATGTCGGCCCGGTCCGGCAGGTGCTACCCCGCATTAGAACCCGTCCATATTTTAGCTCCTAGTTGCGAATCGGGGCTCAATTTTTGTATAGAATATGACAATATGGTCTTATACGTTTCCTTAAATTTTTGAGTTGTCAGATGCTTGGGAAGTATCGGGTTTTAATACGGGACAAGGCTAATATGGGGCAATTCTAATGCGGAGTATCACCAAGACTCGAGGGGGTCGGATCGAAAATTGTTATATTTTTCATTGAAAATTCATCAAAGCCATGTAAAATGCTGCAAAAAACTGTTGATTTTGTGCTCAATCTAAGCCTGGAGCACAAACTTTAGGACATATATTTCGGATTTTCCCATCTTCGTGGTAAAAATCCGGGCCTCCGGACCGTCAAAGGTATGGGAGTCTCAAATTTTGATGATGGAAATGCCCTCAGACTGTTCTGAACATCATTCACTTTCCATTTGGTTTTAGGAAAAAGGTCTTGCCAAAAGGCTTCCGCCGCTTCAAGGGTTCAACCTTCTGGGTTAATGTGTATTTTAAGAATAGTTCTATGCGCGTCCTAATTTCATTCAAGCGAGTTTGAGCCCTATCTTAGCACAGATGCCTAACAAAAAATGAGAGCCTTAGACATAAAGTTCAAAATGCGCTTTTTCAATATTGAAAACCCCATCAGAATCAGAGAAAACATGAATGAGCTAGATAAGAAATTCAAAAACTGAAAAAACATCGAGCATAAAATTCAGGCAGTGTCTTTTTTTATTTTTCAAATTTCGCGCTGATACAAGCCGGCAAAAGCATGGGGTCTCAAATTCTAATGAGGGGAATGCGCTCTTCTGAAGACTCAAACCATTCTAAATACCATAGACGTTCCATGCGGTCTTTGGAAAAAACAGGGTTTCATTATGGTTTTTTAAGCGAGAGACAAATGAGACAGTTGACTATGAAAAATAATCAAAGATACATCATGTTCCAGTGGTCTAATGATCTCTACTCAGCCGTCCTTACTAATAGATCATAACTCATTTAAGTCCCGAAGCTAAATAATATACAAACGCGCTCCAATGAACGCCTATTTTTTCCAAGATCAAAAAGTCTTGTTTTTGTTCCGAAACTAAAACTAGAGAATCTATTTTAAGGTTCTCTTCCAATTGGTCAAAACCGCTCTTTCATTAAACTCTAAGAACGGAAATGACAAAGAATTGCTTCGTCTCTTCTTCACTCCGCAATTATCTTAGTACTAGTGGAAGCCCCCCTTCTCACAGAAGAAGCAGAAGAAAAATTAGAATTTCAAAGTTTCAAAGTATTGCTCGGAGGGTGTGGAGGAGGGAGGAGTCAAAAGTGATCGGTGAGGAGAAGTGGGGG
This sequence comes from Caenorhabditis brenneri, assembly GCA_000143925.2. Classification (NCBI taxonomy): domain Eukaryota; kingdom Metazoa; phylum Nematoda; class Chromadorea; order Rhabditida; family Rhabditidae; genus Caenorhabditis; species Caenorhabditis brenneri. Next base: position 68,969 of record GL380046.1, read on the forward strand.
GGGAAATTAAATTCGTGCCCCCTGAAGAGTCATCCAGCATACACACACGTATGTGTGCAAAAACATGAAAAGGCGCGAATTTCAAATATATTATCTTTTTTTGAATGAATGAAGGGGAGAAGTTCAAAAGTTAAAGATGAGACGAAAAGAAATAAATAAAATTGGGAAATTTTTCCAAAAAGTTTCTTCCAGGAGGCATTTATAAATGTGTGAAACTTCCGTCCGGCAGGAAGGACCATGGGGGGGGGGTGACGTTTTCGTAATATTGGTGTAGTTTGGACCACCGGATACTATGAAACGTGCAGGAATGGAAATTGGGTATGAACAAAAAATTATTAAGTGGAGAACGGGGGGAATTAGGGTTAGGGAACTGGAGAATTACTTCAAATATAAGTGTAGAATTGGGCTCGCTCTGCGATAATCGAAACTGGCACCGGAAGCATTTTAACAAAAGCCTAAGAGTACATTGAAAGTCCAGTGGCGAGTCAGATTTTCAGAAGAAAATTTCCAAATTTTCAGGCTCCAATGAGGGGTAGTAATTCCAGAATCCACTCACAGGAACAGCTACTTTCAGACCAGTAATTTATGAAAAATTTCAAGCTCAAGAAAAAAAAACGGGCTCCGATTTGTGAGCAACCTTGGAGCTAGAATAGTAGAGCCGAACCCGCGCAGCACAGGTTTCTGTGAATATAACTCTGAGTTTTAAGACGTGTAGCTTTGAAATGAGAAATTCAGCTCGATTTTCGTTTCGGATATACATTTTACTAGACACGCTTGGATTACCTAGAAAATGAGCCAGGAACGACATTCAAAGACTGAGTTTGAACAGGGTTATGTGCCTCTAAATTCAACTAATATATGGGCTTTGTCAAAAACTAGAGATAAGGATCCTCTCTTTGGAATTTTAACTACTGAAAATTTTCCTGATTTTGTTATCAGAAGACTCTTCCAGGTTCAATTGAACCTAGATCTGTTTATAGAGAACTGTTGTTACTCCCCCTTAGGTCACTTATGCGTCTTTAAAGTCAGCTAACTTACAGACCTCCCCCGGTATAAGCATTAATAAATCTCAACTTTCCCCTCACAAAAAAACCTAAACTGAATCTATTTATAGAGGCAACTTCCCTCTCAAAATATTTTGTTACTCACCACCTAGGTCATTTTTCGTACCACCCCACCGTCAAATTCAAACCGGAAATCCCGAATTCTTGCTCAGTGAAGTGAGTGTTCAGGTGACGTAAATATGAAAAGTCAAGGATGAAGAAACGGGGAATTTTTAGGTTTAAGGGACCCTTAGCCATCCCATCTGGGTAAAACGTGAGTAAAACAAAGCATTTTTCTGACTTTTTGTTTAAAAACCAAAAGACAAAACCAACAAATTGTTTGAGGAGAAGGGGAGAAGTTGTCTTTTGACACATTCCAATTTTTCTGAGAGACGCCTCGAAAACTTTTTTTTCGGGTCCCTGGAGGGGTGGAGTTTCCGGAAATACTTGAGGAAAGGGACCAGGAATATTTTGAAAGTTTTTATTCTTTAATTAATTTTTGAAATTTTTTTTAGTCTTGACAAAAAAATTGTATAATAAATATATTAAAATGAGACCTGTTGAGAAGAATTGTGGAGAAAAAATATGGCTTTTGAGAAATATACAGAAATGGTGGAGACTGTGTACCTAACAAAATAATCGATTAGACATATCGCTGCCTGTCGAAATTCCTCATAAAATCTGCTAGTCTTGGGTTGGGTGTTGGTGAAGATATCGATCGGACTGACCCGCCAAAGTCCTGGAAAGAGTGGGGGTGTTTGGGAAAATTGAGGGGAGGGAACTGAGACTCTATTCAGTTTGAAATTCTGATATCCTGGACAACATAAAATCCCAATTAACCGAAAACCGAAAAAAAACTAAAACCAAAAAAACTACTCTATATCTAACCACAGAAAACTTACAGGTCCAGGAGATTCTCTCTGAAATTTTTTATCAGTTTTTTTTTAAATAAGTTGTCTACAGTTCACTAGAATTTTCCAATAGTACCGTACCCCCATACCTGTGAGTCTGACATAGTTGTTGGATCGGAGCAAGTGGTCGCTGTTTCAGAGCTCTCCGCGACGTTTCGGGAGAGAGCTGAAAAAAATTGGTTCAAGTTTCAAAACTTTTGGGATTTATGCTTACAAACTGCAACAATAGCGGCAAGAACCACTAGGGGAACAATGAAAAACAGGTAATTTGAGGAGGCGGCTTTCAGGACGTCCACCAGGTTATCCGGGGTTCCAGATGACAGTTTGACATTGGTGGAGAGGGCGGACGTCAGGGCTTCTAGAAAAAACGAAATTTTGAGTCAAAAATGGCATAGAAGTATTAAAAATGAAGCCCCCTCTAACTTACCATCCACCGAATTCAATCCCTTCACCAGTCTTTTTGTCAGCAACAATCCGGTTTTGTTGGTGTTCCCACAGGACGGTGGCTATAAACTCTCACGATTTTTTACTCATTAACAACTCAAATTATCCTACCGTAACCCCTTCGCATCCATCTCCATCGCGAGTACAGAGGGAGAGCTTGCAGACGAATTTGAGGGATTCGGCGTCCTGAAATTTTTCTTGAAATCTCTGAAAAAATAATCCTAAAAAATCCTTACATGAACATTGAAAACATGGGAAGCAGCCCAGGCAGTCAGAGAGTCATCGGCATAGGTGAGGTCGGTGAGAAGAGCCAAGTCGGAGGAGCATCCACGGGGATCCACAAAGGCAAACTTGCGCTCCACGTCGTCACTAGCGTAGCAGCTATGAATCTGAGAGATGGAGAGGATTAAGAAAGAATAGGGAAGTTGCATTTTGAAAATGTACGTTAAGCTCGGCAAGGTGGTAAAATTGCCCAGCAACCTGCCGATTTACAAGATGGCAACTTACTAATTGCTTGCTAAATTCTTACGGCAAGCAAAAGGCAAGTTGCTCAGCGCTCAGCAAAAAAAAACAGCAAGTTGCTTTCGCGGCAAGTTGCGGTTTTCTCAGGCAACTTATCTAATTTTCTGGCAAGTTGCCGTTTTTGCTGGCAATCGACCAAAATGCGGCACATTGCCGCTGACAAAATGCGAGCTTGCCGAAAATTCCCTGAGCAAGTTCACGGGCTCACGGGCAAGCAGATCAAAGTGTAGATTTTGGAGAGTTCAGTTCAGAACCGGACTATATTCACGGCCCCAGTTGCGACCCGGGGCTGAACATATACATTTCCTCAAATTTTCGAGTGATTCGGAAGTATCCAATTATAATCCGACCAGTTCTAACACGGGTAGCACCACTCACAAATATCGACATTTTGATATGTCCCATGAGCCCACAATTTCATTTTTAAAGTGATTAATAAGCCGGAAATAAGCCGGGAATAAGCCGGAAACAGCAGCACTCAGAAATCAGCCATGACTACACTCACCTGAATACCATAGGCCTGAATGGTCTCATTGGTTCCATCGCATTCCCATCGATGCCAAACAGTCTGTCCAACCACCGCCTTATTCACAATTGATCCATCAGGTCCATCCTTCCTAATCGAATAAGTACAGGTTGGTGGAAGTGTACTCAAGGAAATCGTCTCAGCAATTGCCAGCTCACTCTTCACCACATCTAGGTTAGTGGAGAGGACAGCGTCCTCATCTGGAGCTGATCCGATGAAACATTGAAGGAGATATGCTTTGTCTTCAGCTGTGTTCAAATCGTTTTCATGGAGGAGGTGGAGAACAAGACTTGAGTTTAGTCCCTTTGGGTCCGAAGATTTAACTTGAGTCACTCCGCATTCCTCGTTGGAAATGAACAGGTTTAGTGGGGTGTTGGAATGGGCAGTCTGAAAAAAAAGCACTACTAACTTGAAAATTTTTTTGACTACTCCAAATACTCACCGCTTTACACCTAACATCATCTTGATATCCCTTCACCACAGCGACTCCCTTGAATCCATCTGGTGGGTTCACTTGGATCTTGAATCCATCTCCGACACACTCCAAATTTATTATTCCAGAAGTCTCAGGGACATTTTCAGGGCGTCTTGTTACGAGGGTCTCCAGGCTTCCAGAGCTTCCAGAATTTCCAGAATCATTTGGAATTTCTGGCAGCACTGGACTCAAAACCCCGTTGTTTTTCTGCTCAGATTCACTTGACGAGGCGGATATTCTTTGAGCAAGTTTCCAGGACAAATCTTCATTGGCGTCAAGTCCAAACAAATTTTCAGATTTGTTCCCGGATAGCTCATTGACGAATTGTTTATCAGCCTCGATTGTGGAGATGACCAACACTGTGACATTGTTCTCTTTGGCAAGTCGTGTGGGCTCTTGGATTCGTCCGTTGGATTGACCATCGGTGACAATGATCAGGACGTTTTCAGCGTCTGGGCGGTCACCCTGAAAATTTATGGTTTATTGGTAGTTCAGATGGAATTATGGCTCTAATCCATTCCCCGGGTATTTATTTCTTGAGGAATTTTGAAAATATCCGGGACTCATGAAATATTCGGGACTCTTATATTGGTCAGGGGTATTTCTCGGAATCTGAAAATAGTCCTACGGAGGAACCATACGTCCCGGGTATTTCCAAAGGTCTCGGGTACTTTTTTTTAGGGTCCCGGAAAAAATACCTGGGAAACGGATAAGAGCCGAATTTATTCGCAAAAAAACTCACTCTCTTCTTGGTAAACGCAAACTGGGAGACCTTCTCCAAAGCCTTGTTCAGTTGACTTCCTCCCTGTAATGCAAATGTGCTCTATCTGACTAGTCCTACAGTATCCTACCGTCATAAACTCCGTATCAGCAATATCATCCAACAAGTGCTTTTTACAATTATGCTTTCTCAACGAGAACTCCAAGTACGGCTCATCATTGTACTGTACCAACGAAACTTGCACTCCGTCTGCACCAAAGTTATTGAACTTGGAAACGGTGTCCTTTATCAATTTGATGGCTCTATGGAACCGTTGCTCATTGAAATTGTCAGAGGAATCCAATAAAAACAGAACATCCGTTCGATTTCTATCGATACTTGGTTGGTTTGGTGTAGGACATTGGCCGGATGGGATGACAAAGTTTGGTTGGATTTCTTCAGAAGAGGAACCGTGTGGTCTATGGGGTTTGGGGCTCTGGAAAAAAAAGGATTAGGAAGGGGAATAGCTAGGAAAGTTAGTTTTTTTTTCTAGAAGCATGCAATAGAGTTACCTCATTAGTGTCAGTACTAGTAATAGAAGCGATAGTAGTGGTTACGGTAGTCGGTGGAAAAACGGCGAATTCGTTAGTGTAGTCATAGTCCTCATCCTCTCTCATTACACTTTTTATTGTCCCAGAAGTTGTTGTCTCCTCTTCTGCTGACGTGGTTGGATTCCATTCAATCGATGAAGTGGAGAAGAATGGCTCTTCTGTGAAAATGGTATGTGGGTGCACCTCGATCTTCTCCTCTACAGTATACCGACGTGGCGGTGCTGTAGTAGTGGAGGTAGTGGTGGTTTCAATAGTGGTAGGAGTGGTAAGCTCGTCGGAAGTGCTACCAGAGTAGTCCTGGTGATCTGATGGCTGGGTTACTGTAGGGATTACGGTAGAAGCTGTGGGGGTAGAAGTGTCCAATGAGAAAGTGAATGGCTCTTCGGTGTCGGTGGGTAGTGGAATGGTTTCGGTTACCAATGGAGGGCTGAAGGTTGATGGGTGGAGAGTCGGAGCCGAGGATGGCTTGGTTGGAAGATTGTGGAGGGCCGTGGAACGTTCTGGAAGAAAGATTTTGGAATCTGATGGGGCGATTCTTCTTAAGACAGGGGCTGGAAGCCTCATCCAAGGCTGTCAAGACGGCGGCCGCGGCCTGTGAAATAGTCGGCTCCGCGGTACTTCGCAACTTGCCAGTTTGCAACTAGGGCAAAACAACGTCAAAGTTGCGAGTTGGCAAGTTGCGGAGTGACTCAGAGCCAATAATACAGGCCGTTGACAGCTGGAATTTTTGAGCACCGGACCAATTAAATCTGAGACTCCGATTCTTGCCGCCGCCGCCATTTTGACAATCTCGACCCCCTTAAAACCCTAATCCCTACCTGTCGTAACAACCACTGGTCTCGACGTCACCGTACTCTCATAATCCTCCTCATTCGACTCCAAATTCACAATTCCATGATGAGTTGGCCCAATCGAAGGCGACACTTCTATCATAGGCTTCCTTGTTGGAATTCCCGCGTGGCTATTCTCAATATTTTGTTGAATTTCCTCTGAATTCTCTTCAGGAGCGAAGGTGATCACAGAAGTTGGAGGACGGTACGGGGAAGCGGTGGATGTGGTGGTGGTTGGAGGGGTCCATGGTGCCCAGGTTGGTCGGGAAGTCGGAGCAGGTGCTTGGGTAGTTGTTCTGGTTGTTGGAGCTTGGGTTGTTGTTGTTGAGGTCGTGGTAGTTGAAGTAGTTGGAGGCGGGGTCCAAGTGGTTCTTCTCGTTGTTGTTGTAGTTGGTCTTGGTGTAGTAGTGGTGGTGGTAGTGGTAGAGGTCTGAAATACAAAAAGCACAGTTAGCTGATTGGGCACTGACGCCTCGTGACAACGCTAGTGCGGTGCGACCCGGATGGAGTAACGAAAATTCTCGGGGTCCCGTCCCAAATTGCTCACCTCTGTAACCCTGATGCCTGGCATCACGTGCACATGCCCACCGGTTGGTCGTGTCCATGGCTCCGTTGTAGTTGCTGGTGGCCAAGTTGCCGGGGCTCGGGTGGCCGGTGCTTCCGTTGTTGGCCTTGTCCATACTCTAGTGGTAGACGTTGTTGTAGGACTTGTCACTATTATTCTTGTGGTGGTTGTTGTTGTAGGTCTCCTTGTAGTAGTTGTGGTAGTGGGAGCTACTGTAGGTACAGTACCCCTAGAAGTTTGAGAGATGTCCTCCGAGTCATCTGTGAAGTAGTCATCATCGTTATTGAATTCAGGAGCAACTGTAGTCGGGGAAGTTTTCACTCCTGGGATTGTCACGAGCTTCGGAGTGGGTCTAGAGGTTGTCCAAGTGGTTCTCGGTGGTATTGTAGCTGTTACGGTGGCCACTGGTCTAGTTGGTCTCACTGGCGCTGCGGTACTGGTTGTAGTGGTGCTTTGCTCCTTCTCAACCTCTTCAAATCCTTCCTCAATCAATTTTTCCAGATCGTCTTGTGTGATTTCAGTGTTGTCAATTGTCTCTCCCAGGTTTTTAGCCAGCTCATCCACCAAGGCTTCTTCTAGCTCTTTTCTCATTCCGTTGTCCATTGTCATCGTGCTTCCTCTCATTCTATCCATCACTTTGGGGATTGCTCTATCTAGTTCCTGATTGACAGCATGGTTCACAGTGTTTTCGAGTTGACGGTTTGGCGTGGATACTGTAGCTTTGACCTCAATGATGTTGGATGGTCCGGAGATTTTCTGTAATATGATTCTAGCTTGATTCTTTGCTTCCTCTGAGAATTTATGGCGCTAGTATGGCGCACTGCCGAGCGACCACTACGGCACAGGTTTGGCGCGCTGGCGCCTTGTGACAATGCCGCCGCGCATTGAACCTACTACCGGCACCGGCGCCGTACCACTTCGGCAACAGTGTGGACCCTGTGCCAAACTAGTGCCGACAACTCTCTGAGCCCTGACTGTGTATTTTTCCTCACCTTCGCCTGTCCCTCATCTACAAATTCCAATGTCTCTCTATCAAAATCTTTGGTGATAACAATTGGATCCGAGTGAGAACCCGGGCCTCCATGGGAAGTTCCAATGCCGAATAACCCGTGTACTGGAGTCTTGATTTCTGTATGAGATGGCATGCGGTCCTTGGCGTTGAGGTATAGGTGAATGATGATGTTGTTGACCGGGTCGAGTTGTTGGGGGCCCTGGAATTGCTTTTTTTTTGGTTAGTTTTGGGTAAGGCAAGTGTCTTAAATGGTCCTAGTCCTAAAATATATATTGGAGCTCTAAACAAGAGAAAAAATCGGAAAAATTAAAACATTGCGAATATCAGCCGGTGAGACTTCCACTTGAGTTTGTTGCCGGAACGAAGAGGTGGGAATTCGGATATGGGGTTTCTGGAAATATATTGAAAGGGATCAGGGAGACCTACAGACAAACATGAAGAAAGTTGGCAATGAAAACGGTACATGACAAATTTGAAAAATCGGGAAAGAGACAATGTCGGACAGAATAGGGGAAAACCACAGGATAGAACACATGCTATACGACAGAATGGAATACAAAAAGTACAAACATTCAATAGTACAGATAAAAAGAAAAGAGTCAGGGAATTTTCGATGTGCTTGCTGCTTGTGAGCACGGCAACTTGTCTTTTGCTTGCTAAATGGCTAGGGCAAAAGAAGGCAAGTTGCTCCGTCTTCGGCAAAAACAGCAACTTACTGCTACGACAAACTTCCGTTTTTCCGAGTTACCTGATATTTTTACATGCTACTTGCCGGATTTCTAGCAACCAAGCATGCCGAAAGCTCCTCGAGAACATACAAAAAGAAGCTAACATGCCAAATACAGTATGACAAGGATAGGAAGAAGTTCACATAACACCAGTATAGCACAGCAAACTACATAAACAAATCACCTAACCGTAAAAAACACTGACACAATATTCACCACTTCTAAATAAACCTTACCTGCAAGCGTGGGATCTGATGGGATTGCAGTTGCTGTTGCTGAATTGGTCTAGGGATCTGTCCAGGAGCACCCGCGCGGAGATGGTTTTGTGGTGGGAGGAATGCTGGGGGAGTCTGAAAACATCAGGCTAAAATTGTTAAAACTCAAATAGAAAATACCTGTGGAATAGATCTGAACCCTTGCTGTGGTTGCTGGAACCTCTGTGGATGTTGCTGCTGAAGTTGTTGCATTTGCCAGTTGAACTGGGGTCTGCTTCCACCCCTATTATCAAGATTCAATGATGGCTGCTGAAAACTTGGATAACTCCTTGGCGGTTGAAAATTTGAAGGCCTCGGTGGTGGTTGATATCCTCTGGCTAGTGTTGGAGCCGGCACTTCTTCTTGTCTTGGGGATGGCGGTGGACGCATAAATGGTCGTCCAATGGGTACTGCATCGTAGGTTTGGGAGGATACCTGGAGTTAGGGAAAACGGTTTTGAAGCATTTTAAGCTTAAATAACTTACCAAAACAGGGAGAATGATTCCTAATAATAATATCGTTGGACTCCTCCTCCGACGCATTTTTGTGTAACCTGAAATATGATATTTTTGAGTTTTGAGAACCCTGAAACCCAAGAAAAGGAATGCATCATTTGGAAAGAAACCAAAAAAAACTTGATTTTTTGCTGAATGTTAGACAGTCAGCATCCTCGGGATGCTAACGATAAGAAGGATTGTGGATAATGGAGAGGGGGAAGAAACGAGACATAAATTGTTGCCGTTTGTTGCGCATCGCCCCCCTCTTTCTAAGCTAAATTTGTTGGGTGGTCATCTGGAGAAAAATGAATGAAGAAAAGATGAAAAAGTGTTTAGGAATGGGGAAAAGAACAGAAGCTTGACGACAATAACATATAAATATATAATAACATTAATAAGTGATAAGGAACAGGTGATTAGGTGTGTCTAGGATAGTATAGCAGTTTGACTGCAATAGAAGGGCATCTAGGAATATTTTTAAGAGAGAACGTTTTTCTTAAGCGGGTTTGGAATTATCTATAAGTTAATGGTGTGATAGTAGCTGGTTCTGTGAGTGGATTTTGAAATTTTTAGCCCTCACTGGAGCCTGATAGTCTTGAAAATTTTCTTCTGAAAATCTGACCCGCCCCTTGATTTTCAATGGTAAGGTGACTTTCAGATGAAGGTTTCCAGACCCTCAGGCTCCAGTTAGGGCTAGAAATTTCTCAATCCACTTATAGGGGCAGGTACTTTCAGACCATGAATTTATAGAAAATTTAAAACCCACGTGAAAAAAAAATCCCTTATAATTACAACCGAAATGATCGTTCGTGGGGGTATCCGTTACGACGTTGGGTTCGTTTTTCTAGTTTTTTCGGATCCGTAAAGACTCTTTCTTTTGCAAGAAAGTATTTTTGGATTCGTAAAGACTAGAAATGCGCATCTGATGTTGGAACGGATACAACCACGAACGACCTGTGTACCTTTCCCGTAAAATCTGTAATGATGGTTCATCCAGCACTGCATGTTCGAAGCAGCATAACTATGTTGTCTTTAGAGCTATCGGAAAGTTTTCAATTGATGAAATGTTAGAAGTTTATTGATAAATATTTCTTTAGTTGAACAAATTTTTGTAACTTTGACGGCAACTGAGATATGGCCCGGAACATTTAGTACTGGGTCTACATCTATTCTAGAATTTACTGTGGTAGTTAAACAGGAAGAGAGCAAAAAACACAATTTCTTAGCAGGTCGAAATGAAATTTGTAAAAAAAGACGTCTCAAAAATATAAGAGAACCATAAAAAAACTTTTCAGTTCAGAGGAAATTTTCAAAAAACAAGCCAAGCCGAGTATCAAAACTTCTCGACGCAAGAAATCCGAGAATGATCCGAAATCAACAAAAAATCTCATGATGAAACAATAGAGAAGTGAAATCATCACAATTTTATTTTCTCCCAAAATTGCGTCGGGATTTTGATGATTAAACATAACAAAGAAGGAAAAAGATTATCAGGTTTATGCAATTCTTGATTTTTCCTGGATTTTAGGATTTTCGAGGTGTGATTCAAAATGAATCACACTTTATTATTCAAAAAATATTAAAAATCCAGAATATTGTTCAAATGTGTTAGCCAACTAACAATATAATAGACTCAACCCAATTATATATGGGCGGTACCGGCTCTTCAAGTTTCTCGGACAACTTTTTCATCTGTTTTTCTTGTCAGATGAATTTGTCATTTTGATAGCTAAAGACAAGTCCAAAGACACATTAAAAAGGACATTATGTTCCTAGTGATGAATTGATAAATTGGTATAGGGGAGAAGAAGTGAAAATGATATTCTGGAGATTTTTCTGGAGGAGAATCAAATCATAAAAATGGAAATCGGAGGGATAATAGGAGGGTTATTAACAGAGCCGCACCCTGGAGGATATCACTAAAATTCACTGAATTTTATTACACTTTCCATGGATAAAACTTTCACTTTGAAAGTCTAGAACATCATAAAAAGATAAGAATTTTCAGGATACCAAAGAAATTCAAAATCCTTTTAAAAAAAAATTTCAGGCTGTCCAAAGCTAATTTCCGAAAAAAATCTCTAAAAAATTACGCAATTAGTACACAAAGTATAATGAAACAAAGGAAGAAGCTAAACCGAACAGAGATATCCCTCTCTCTCCCCTAGCATCCCCCCTAAAGGATGAATGGCGAAAAAAAAAACGAGTTTTTCACAAGGGTGCCTTCAGAAGAAGGGGGCAAACGTTGTCCGCATCGAAAAGAGAGATTGCGGTATATGGGTGATATATTGTGGGAGGAGAGGGATGAACAAGGGCTTGAGGAAGAGGAATTCAATTCGAAGGGCAAATGGGAGGGGGTCCAAGTTGACATAGGTAAATGTCTAATTAGCGTTCTGTGGGAAAAAGCTATTTTTGGGAAATTGGTGCCCTTCACAGAGGAGTGTTTTTCTTAAGTGGGTTCGAAATTTTCTATGAATTGGTGGTCTGAAAGTAACTGTTCCTGTGAGTGGATTTTAAAATTTCTAGCTCTCACTGGAGCCTGAAAGTCTGGAAATATTCCTCTGAAAATCTGACCCACTCCTTGATTTTCAATCATAGGACGACTTTCAGATGAAGGTTTCCAGACTCTCAGACTCCAGGGAGGGCTAGAAATTCCAGAATCCACTAACTGGGACAGCTACTTTTAGACCACCAATTTTTTTAAAAGAAAATTCCAAAAAAAAAATTCCCTTGTCAGGTTAATTCTGAATCCTATACAGGTATGTCTAATCAAAAGTACTTCCGAAACTGTGCCTGGAACTTAGCACGATGTTTTCGACATTTTTGGAACGCCGGTTTTTAACCCCAAAAACTCAGAATATTCTTTGAACGCACTTAAATTCGTCTGAAACTATCTCTTCCTTTTTTGAAAAGGGGTCCACAGGGGACTGAGATATAGCGCCCCCAATTTTCACAGTAAATTACACCAAAAACTACGCAAAGGTTTCCCCTTCCAGGCCCTAAAATAGGGTCTAAAAGGGGTTTCGTGAAAACAATGGTAAGAAACTTTTCATTGAACTCTAACTGATGGCATGAAAGTATAGCCTACTTTTTATTTAGTGACAAATCTCCAGAAAGGCTGAAGGAAGATTTAATTTTCAGGTTTACAAGCTGAAATGTACTGTTTACCAACTAGAAAAAAATGTTTTAAGAAGGTTTTAGACTGATATTGTTTCAGCAAGTCACAAGAAAATGAATCAAAATTTAAGATCCACGAAATTCGTTAGAACCACTTATTAGAGATGCATTCTTTACGGCCAAAGCGTACCGAGTTAGATACTAGGAGTACCTTTTCCAACGTTCAGACGTAATGATTTCTACAATCAAGAGATCTTTGAAGAACTTTAGAATACCGAAAAAATGTTGCGAAAGTTCAAGAAGTTTGTGTTCGTTTGATTAATAACCTCAAGAGTCACTTGAAACTATGGTCAAGATTTAAATGTTCACTTTTTTGACGTAAAACCAAGAAAATAGGTCAAATTTCATTGAAATTCCAATTTTTTTTCATCACTATACAAGCCTCCACCGATGAGATTATGATGATTTCATTCTTAAAGAACAAACGTTTCATAAAAAGAGTGTAACTATCATGTTCCCTTCTCACTTCTGTTGTTCACACAGGGAGGTAGTGACAAAAAATGACAAGGTCATACTTTCGTTTGATATATTACTTGGGGGTTCTTGACAAGTTTTTTTTGCTTAAGCTTTGCTTACGTTCAGACACTTTACAAAAAAAGTCATGAGTTGAGACAAGTGCACTTTAGGGTTCAAGGTTCTCAGTAGTAATGAAGCCAGAAGTAATAATTGTTCACACTTTGTGAACTTGCATGAATACCTTTTAGGGTTAATCCGTGTTCCGAAACGGAAGGAGAGATAAGATATGAAAGGGGGAGAAAGTGTTACGCAATTCATAACAATTCACACACTTAGATGGGGAGGGGAAGATAACAATGTAAAAAGGGAAGAGGGGAAGAAAAAGGGATGGGGATGCTGTTGAGAAGAGTGAACAAGGGGTTTAGGAGCTTTGAAGGTTTGGAGCATCGTTTTGACAGAAAACCTGCAAGCTATATTAAAGGGTCTGATTTTTTCAATGTGGACTTCCAGTTAGTGAAAAATAAAGCTGGACAGCTGATTACAAGTTATAGCCGGTACTATAATTATGAGCTGCTATCTCGGTTGTAGGCGGCGGTTTCTGGGCGAAAGTAAGAGAGTTGGCGGCTTTTGGGCGGACATTGGGAGCTTTTTGGGCGGAAGTAGGTTATCCAAAGATGAAAACACTACCATGGCGAATGTACGGGGATGTTGGGCGAAAATAAAGCGAGAGTTGGCAAACGTTCAGAACAACTGCAAGAAGGGCAACTTCTGGGCACAAGCTGACCCCATCTTGGGCGAACGTCCGGCTAAGATTGGCGATGATTGGCGAACCTTATGTGGATATTAAGAGCGATGCGTGTCTGCAGCGCGGATTCATTCTTCACAGTTGCATTTATTTTTTTTTCTTTTCTGAAGCTTTTCGTTGTTTTATTCACATTTTCTCGTCATATAACTAAATTTTAAATTTTTCATTATACAGGAAAACAAAGTTTACAGGTTTCACGTTTCTGTAAAAGAAACCAAATGTTAGGATTTTCGAAAATGAGAAAAACGAAGTCAAAGAAGCGTTTCCGTAAGTTAACTGGAATAAAAATTAATATTGAAACATGTTTTCAGAGAGGGAATCGGAGGATGCTTTTACAACCGAGCCCGTCGGATCAATGAATGCTTCCATCGATGTGCCTGGAGAAGGTAAGTCTTTATTTCAGCTTTGGTATCATATGAATTTTCTTCAGAACTTGGAAACATTAGTACAAATTTCCATTGGACAGCCGTTTTGCGAGCCGACATGATGTTCAGAGAGTGCAAATGTACTGTTACTATTTTTTTCTATTCGAAAATTCGTTTAATTTCAGCGCTCAAACGATGCTCAACGTTGATTCTCAAATGAAGTCCGCCTATTTTGATCTGGTTCAAATCACACAGTCACTCAACAGTATGCAAGCCACAGTTTTGAAAACGAAAACTGGAACTCCACTTGAACAAACCGAATTGAAAATGAAGAAGCAAATGCAGAAATTGATCGAACTTTCCGGGCAGCACGGTAAGCACTCAAACCCAAATTTTTTCATTTTTTCTTTTGTGAAATTCAGATATGATTCGTGGAGAAACTGAGCAAGCTGAACGATGACCGCAGCCTCCATTTGAACAACTCCAAAGCATAACCAGTGCTTCCAGCATTCGCAAAACCTGCTTGGAATCATGCGGCCGATCCAAAAATCAAGAAAATCATCAATAATTTTTGCGGATTCATTCTGCTCAACTTCTCTTCTTTGTTGTTCCGTTTTTCAATTAACTTTTTTATCTGTTCATGTTCTAACCATCAATAAATATGTTTCCCGCTAATTCAGATTGAATATGAAATGAATAAAATTAGAAATGAAAAAAAAGGAGAAAGTTTTGAGCGAACCCTACGCTGCTCTCAGCGAAGTTTGGGCGTTGTTTCGGCGGATCTTAGGCGCATTCCGCTCAAAGATTAATCGGAATCCGACCAAGCCTCGCCCAAAAGACTGCCAAGTTTTGCCTAGAAACCGCCGCAGACAGCCGAGATGGCCCTATCTATGTCCAGCTATGAAGGTCCGAAATGTCAAAAATGCCTTGTCAGATGTTGAACGTAACCTTGTCGGGTTTTGCTCGGACATTGGTTAAACCATGGCCAGCTTTAGACTGTCACCCTACCGTAACCTGAGCAACTTCCGACCAGAAGCTGCCAGCGACAACCATGTAGCACTATTTTCTCTTCTAGGAAAAGAGCTTTGTACTCTCTTACAAGGGGGATGTTTTTCTCACGTGTATTTGAAATTTTCCATAAATTAGTGGCCTGAAAGTAGCTTTCTCTGTGAGTGGGTAAGAGGGATTCCAGCCCTCATTAGAGAATGATAGATTAGTGGAAGCCATCAATCTGAGAATCTGACCCGCCTCTTGATATTCAATGCGACTTTCAGATGGAGGTTTTCAGGCTCTTAGGCTCCAGTGAGGGCTATAATTTTCAAACCCCACATACAGGGACAGCTAAGACCTCCAATTAATAGGAAATTTCAAACCTACATAAGAAAACATTTCCCTGTTAGCTATCTCATTTGTTCTGCTTAGATTTCCTTCATATTTCCCTACTTTCAGCGTTACGCGTGGCTCAACTTAACCTCTGCTCCCCTTTTTTCCTTATCAGAGTTTATGCAAACAAAAACAACCTTCGAACAGGGCAAGTCATAAATAAATAAATATATCAAAATTCAAAGGCGCACCTCTATCTGTCAGGGCATACCGAACTGTTTACTTTATATCACTTCTTCCGTTTTGGAGCTGCATAGTATTTTTGGTTAGTTTTACTATTCCAAATCGAATGCCCATCACAACAGAAAGATGTCTAGAAATGCTTCGAGAACTTCATCAAATGAAGCTACAGTTGGTAAGCTCCTTTGTCTGCACCCACTGCTAACTATCTGAACATTTTAGGACTCCTGCAGCGACATTCTGAAAGACATGAACAACAACACTATGCGATCAGTGATGCTGAAAAGGAATGGAAGTGTTCGAGGGAGGAAGAATCTGGTGAAGAATGCATTGCGGAAAATGGAGCCGAAGTTACAGGTCACCAATGGGAATTCAGGAGTTGTGGTGTATTTAACGTCGTGTGGAGTGTTGAGGAGGTCTTTTGATAGGTGTAAGGCGGTGGTGAGTGTTTTGGAATTCTTCATTAAGCGGGTTGTCTTGCAAAAACAGCAATTTGCCTGTAAAAACGGCTAGTATCTTGTGAAAATAGCAGTTCGCAGCCACGGCAACTTGTCTTTTGCTTGCCGCTGGTTTTTAGTGAGAAAAGAGCAAGTTGCCTGGCTCTGATGGAGCATGGGCTCATTCGAAAAATGGTATCACGCCTAACTCAACATCCTGGGTCTCACCTTCAATTTAAATTACAGACCTCCCTCCTCGAAGCCTTCCGAGTCAAATTTGAAGTCCGAGACCTCAACATCAGCATGTTCCATGTAGAAGAACTAGCGAAGAAGCTGAAACTGAACCAGGAATTTCAAAGAGAACTCATATTCGACTCGCTTCCATTGATCTATGTGGATGGGTATTTTCTAGGGGTATCGTTTGATTGTGAGAAGACTTTATTTATAAAAAATTTTCAGAACGATAAAACGCTAGTGGAGTTGAATGACAAAAAAGTTTTGGAGAGGATACTGGAGAAGTATAAGGTTAGTTGTTTTTATACTTGTCAAAATTGGGCCCGGCCCGGTAAAGTCCGGAAGTCCGGGCCGGACTTTTTGAAATTTCCAGGGCCCGGCGCTGAAAAATTTTACCTTTTTAGAGATTTTTTCTCTCAAAATTCCAGTTTTTTAATCAAAAACTCAATTTTGGAAAAACGCGCAAAATTTTTTTTTGAATCAGGGCTCATCGGGCCGGGCCTGACCTGATCCATCAACATTCTGAAATGAGCCCGGCCCGCGAAATTTATGAGGATATCACTAATCAGAGCTAGTCATAACTAGACTCTTCTCAAAGTCAATTTTCCAGACCTCTCCAGCCCGTGCCATTTGCTCCGACTGTGGGAATCGTGGATATGTGGTCTGCCGAATGTGTCATGGAAGTCGTCGTCACCACGTGGCTACATCTTCTGAAATCCGTTTTGGCCTGGTGCTACGCTGCTCGTTTTGTGATGAAAATGGAATTTCTAGATGCAAAAAGTGTTTATGAGAATGCTCTCTATCACTAGTTCAAATATTGTTGATTTTCTGAACCAATTCTCTCTCGATTTCCCTTTATCATCCCCTTGAAATTTGTCACCCCCAATAAATCTTCATCCACCAGAGAGTCGGAATGTCTCCGATCAATCTTCGACCTTTTCGGCATGTTGGAAAATGTGACATTTTTCTCAATTTTTATTGAATAGAGATTATGAAGAGAGTGGAGAGAGTGGACAGTTGCTCAGTTGACGGGGAGGGGACGGAAGGAAGAGAGAGATATGGGAGATTTGAAAAAAAAATAAAGAAGAAGAACAAGTGAAACAAATATTTCTTTTTTTGCGAGTTTTAGGTTTTGGAAGTGTAAAATTATGGAACTACAGTAGCCTGAACGCGATGGCACTTTCCATTTTTGACTCCGCCCCTTTTTCAGTTTTTCGTGAACCTAAAGATTTTGAAAAAGTGTGCAGGACCCCATGAAACGTTGTAAAGCAGCTATAAAAAACCCCCTGAACACGATGACACTATCCATTTTTTGCTCCGCCCCTTTTCCAGCAAGCCACGCCCAATTTCAGGTTCCCTATGTTCAATTTTTTCCTAATTAGAACCTCGTTACCCCTCCACTCTAAATGAATTTTCAGCCGTTTTCCGTTTTCAGTCCACTTTCTCCTCCTCGCCCCTCAATTTATTTTTCTCTATGATTCGATTCAATTATGTCTGGGGGTTTACGTTTGTCTAAAGTTCTATGGTATTAAGAGAACAAGTGGGGTGTGCCTAAAAAAGGATTATATGGGGTCATAGGGCACTTGTTCTTAGGGTTTGTTACATTTTTGGGATGGCTATTTTGGAATGATTCGAATTTTTTTTGTTGAATTTAGATTGAAGTGCATTTCCTGAGTTGTTCAGTAAAAATTACGCGTTTTTTTTTGAGCGTGGATTTATTTACAGCCATTTTAGATTATTAGGCCACGCCCCTGGTTTTTAGATTTTTTTTTAGTTCTACAATAAAAAAACGAACACTCTCGTTTTTCAGTGGGATTTAGCTGACTTTCAGATTCGGAATTTTCTATAAATTGGTGGACTGAAAGTAGCTGCCTCACAAAGTGAATTTTCATATTTCTAGCTCTCACTGGAGCCTAGGAGTCTGGAAACCTCCATCTGAAAGTCGCCCTATAACTGAAAATCAAGGGGCGGGTCAGAACTTTCAAATATAGGTTTCCAGACTTCCAGGCTCCAGTGAGGGCTAGAAATTACAAAATCCACTCACAGAATCAGCTACTTTCAGACCATCAAGCCATAAAAAACTCGAAACCCACACCAACTCAAACTAAAAAAGTTCGGCTCTATCTGCTTTTAGAGGTGCAATGACAAAGTAGAGGTGCAATGACAAAATAGAGGTGCAATGGATAAAATCCAGGTGCAATGGCCAAAATCCAGGTGCAATGGATAAAATGGAGGTGCAATGGTCAAAATGGAGGTGCAATGGATAAAATCCACGTGCAATGGTTAAAATGGAGGTGCAATGGTTAAGATGGTGGTACAACGGTCGTTATAGAGGTACAATGGCTTGAATGAAGGTAAGATGAAGGAATCATGTTACAATTACTCAAACAGTTGTTCTGGCATAAAGCAACATGCTATGAGGCTTTGGCTATTTTTACCTTCCCAAGCGCAATTGCTTTTTTTCATCCGTTTTAGTTTCATTCTATTGATGTTCCGTACACACGTAAGTAACTATTCTGTTCTATCAACGTGTAAGCTAGACAAATTACAAAGTCTCTTACCACCTTCTATGAGAATCATTCTTGCATCATTTATTGATTTCTAGAATATGGATCTTTTACATAGCATCCGGTGTTTATTTTACGTTTGGTTGGAGAACTTCGAAAAAAATTTTTGGTTCTAATTGAACTGAATAGGCCCAACCTGATTTTCAAAATTGGATAGACCAAGGGTAGGGTCTAATAATTGAATAGACCCAAGACTAGTGCTAAAAATGGGATGAACCCATTTTTCCCAATTAACCAGAAAAAAGATATTGAGGACTTGCTCATTTTTCAAAAATACTATTTTTCGGTTCTTTCCTAGTTTAGAGGTCCCATCGAAATAAAAAGGTTTGTCAAATAAAAGATCCCAAAATTAAAAAAAAGTCTGAACCGAAAAATATCCCAAGATTCGAAAAAGGTCCCAATATGAAATAAAGGTCCCATAACTGTTCGCCCTAGTTCAGACTCATGAAGCGGTCATGAAATGTCCACGAACAGTCAGAAGTATTGTATGGCTCTTCAAAGTGATTATCTGCTTGAGGGTAAAACTTAATTCATGTATAGATTAAACCAAAAAGTACAGACGTTTTTTGGTACTTCTTGATTTAATCTATACATAAATTAAATTTTACCCACAAGCAGATTATCACTTTGAAGAGCCATATCATACTTCGGCTCTCTCCGGTTTTAGAGGTTCAATGAGTAAATCGCTGGTCCCATTGGACCAGCTGGTCCGAAAAAAGCACAATGGTCTCATAATCCCATTTTTAGCACTAGTATTGGGTCTATTCAATTATTAGACCCTACCCTTGGTCTATCCAATTTTGAAAATCAGGTTGGGCCTATTCAGTTCAATTAGAACCGAAAATTTTTTTCGAAGTTCTCCAACCAAACGTAAAATAAACACCGGATGCTATGTAAAAGATCCATATTCTAGAAATCAATAAATGATGCAAGAATGATTCTCATAGAAGGTGGTAAGAGACTTTGTAATTTGTCTAGCTTACACGTTGATGGAACAGAATAGTTACTTACGTGTGTACGGAACATCAATAGAATGAAACTAAAACGGATGAAAAAAAGCAATTGCGCTTGGGAAGGTAAAAATAGCCAAAGCCTCATAGCATGTTGCTTTATGCCAGAACAACTGTTTGAGTAATTGTAACATGATTCCTTCATCTTACCTTCATTCAAGCCATTGTACCTCTATAACGACCGTTGTACCACCATCTTAACCATTGCACCTCCATTTTAACCATTGCACGTGGATTTTATCCATTGCACCTCCATTTTGACCATTG
>GL380046.1:99024-123149 GCA_000143925.2 Caenorhabditis brenneri
TTTAATATCTAGACTTTCCCGACTGCAAGCAGTCACAATACGTACCGATGCTTTTTCGGGCTGTTGCTCGAGTAGCTGCCCAAACTCAAAAATGATTGCCGTTTTACGGCTTTTTGAGCGATTTTCAGAATCTCTCATTATGAAATTCTGATATATACCCATGACTACTACAATTACAGAAATTATTGTACAAAGCCTTACTACGCCTTTAAGAAAGACTACCAGAGCCGCTGTGGCTTCTGGTATTTTTTTCGACACCCTCGATATCCAAAATCTACTTCCATTCTTTTTTTTCCTATTCTAGGATCTCTTTTCCCTCCCTAACCGATCAGTGTTCGACCAGCACAAAAAGATGATGAAAAGGTGTGCCCTCCTCCCTCTCTTAAACAAACCCGCTATCAAAAACTGACAAGTGCAAAGCCTGAACAAATATACACGGATTAAACATTTGGCTGGCTTGCCGTTGATCAGAAAATTCTCTTGTTTGGTCGAGGGATCAAAAAGATTTTGTTTATTTCCGACCTTTTTTTTCTAATTTGAGAACTCATCATTTTGAAACTAGGTGAATTCGTTCTTCGAAATAAAATAAAAAATGGTTTTAGAGATTACTGTACTTTGACCATCAAGATTATATCCACACGAATGTCGTGATGTTTGTCCTTGGTCTTATCATGCGAACGATACTTTTTCGTTTGATTCTTATTTTTAGAATTGTTTTTTTGAATGATGTTAGCCATTCGAACATGTTTTTCTGGAAAGATAACATGGATTTACGTAGGAATGATGGATAATCTATGGTGATTTTTTGTAAGATGAAATTTCGAAAGAAAAAACAAAAAAACTTCCTTTAAAAATGGGGTAGGTAGTTGTTTCCTGGTTAGTTCTCCAGATGAAAAATCAAATTTTTTATTGGAAGCAACTGTAGATGTTTTTTTTTTCATAATTTCATTTTATTCAGTAGTAGAAAAAAAAAACAATATATCACTTTGGAATATGTAAGACCTATTTTAAATTGACAGTCTGAAATAGAAATCAAGCTAGTTATAAACCAACAACTTGCAAACCAGTTTGAATTTAGGGGCATTTTATATAGTTGCGATTCAGTTGTATTTCTCATTTTCTCACTTCTCGAACGACCATTAGAACATGTTTTTCTAGAGAGATAACCAGGATTTAGTTAGAAATGATGGATGAGCTATGATGATTTTGAAAGATGGGTCTCTAGAAGTGCAGAACTTTACTTTATAAATGAGGTAGGTAGCGTTGGTTTCTGGTTATTTTTGTGGGAACATTTTTTGGCAAGATCACGCATTTAGAGGACTATCCGCAAGCTGTTTTTCGGGCAGGTAGTACCTTAGAAACTGTGATAGAGGTACTTTCAGCGGTGTTTTGTGTTCGTATCTTCTGAATTTTTTTTTGAGCTATCAAATAGTTTTTGACTGATAAAACCAGTTAAAAGCGTAAAACCAGTTAAAAACGTATAGTCTTTTTTGAACCATGTTTTGAAATTTTTGAAGACAACCGAGATATAAATCCAGGACCAGGTGTAGCTTTATTGTGAATCTGTTTTTCCTCTTTTCGGGATTAATTTTGTTTTAGCCGTATCATTTTTTAAAGTTTTTCTTTAATTTTTCCAGATAAAACTGTGCATTGCCTATTCGGCCAGTTCTGATTCGGGGAACCAAGAATAGAACCAAGGTTATTTGATCTTGCGAGGGCCTCAGTTTTGAAAAATCTGTAGATGAAATTGTAGAGGAAAAAATTATCTATCGAATGGTATCGATTTCATCTGTTCCAGAAAATAAGCACGAAAAAGCTCAAAGCTCACAGTACCAAAAATTTGAATTTTCCAGTTTTGACAAAATCGTTCTGAAACAATTCCTATATGAATTTGATATCATTTGATAGGGGATACTTCTACTACAATTTTATCTATTTGCAATCCATTTTTTCCGGAATCAGAGTCCTCTCATGGTCAAAAACTTTGGTTCTGATTCGAGGTTCAGACACACCTTCTAGATACCCAATTGACTTGCAACTTTCATTCTGACCCTGTTCTCTCGACTTCTACACCCTTCCCTTTAATTCCATTACCTCTTCTTCTTCTTCCAAAACTTTTTTTGCAAGCCCTTCCTTCCCAATTTGCAAATGTGAACCGCACCACGTGATGGGCGGTCTTCTTATCCATGTCATCTTGCTTTTGGATGGATAGGACTCAAAAGACGTTTTTCGGATGGGGGAAAAAACGACCGAAAGTGTGTGTAAGGGTCAGATGACAAATTGAATTAAAGTGACGCGGCAGCTACTACTCAAACTCAACGAGCACCTCTTCTCCTCTTTTTTTTGTGCATTTTTCGAATTCTTTTCAACATTTTCTTCTTCTTCTCGCTTTGCAAAGTTCTCGAGAACTTGTTGTTTTTCCCCTTACTTGTGGTCCATCTTCTTTCCGGTTGCTGCTTATTTATTCGCTGTTTATAGGGAAGGAGGGAACACTCCTCCACGTGACTTTGAACTTTTTGAATAGCATCTTTTTTTATTGAAGATATAAAAATAGAAATAGTTGTCACTTAAATTGAACTTGGGTACTGTGAACGGAAGCTCTGGCCAGCCGTATTAGAACCGGCCATATTAAAATTGGCCGCATTAGAACTATCGAATTCTGTTCTATCCGATCGATCCCTTTTTTGGCCTGATTCAGCCCGAATTGGCCTGAAGCGACCCAGACGGCCCAAGCGGCCTAAATCGGCCTAGACGGCCCAAATCGGCCTGAAGCGACCCAGACGCCTCAAACGGTCTAAATAGGCCCGAATCTGCAAAATTAGGTCCGAACTACCTAAATCGGGCCCGAGGCCCAAGCGACCCGAATATGTTCTAGACCCAAAACGAACCGATTTGGGTCGTCCGGACCGAATTGCGCCGATTCGAATCGTTGGGCCGATTTGGACCGATTTGGGCGGATTTGAGCCAATTAAGACCAGTCAGGCCAAACAGGCCGATCCTGACTAATTCGGCCCAAGAAATCCGATTCAGGACCGGATATGCTCTACAGAACTGATGAGTTCTAATCCGGCCAGTTCTAATACAGAGTAGTTCTGAAGCGGCCGGTTCTGAAACGTTCGACTAGGTCAAATCTCCATCTTTGACCTATTTCTCACTTCTCTTGTTTTCAATTTTTGCACGAAAACCTCGCGATATTTTGCTACATTTATCCGATTCTAAATCTCCAACCTATCTGCCTATGTGAATCTTCTCTCTTTTCTTTTTTCCTGAATTTTTCCAATTTTTTCACGATTTCCACGTCACCCTAGTATAAAAACCGTCTTGCAAAATATCAGAAACCAAATATCGCTTTGCTTCGAAAAAAAGCAAATGTTGGTAAGCCTCGTCAATTTTTCATTTTTCCTCATCTTTCTGTGTTTTTTGCTGTGTGCGGGAGCCCTCCCCGGGAAGGCTCATCATTTTTCTTTGTGTGTGAGCCGGTCTCTTGCAAGACGACGCTGTCGTCCCCAAAGAGCAAAGTGAGTTTTTTGTTGGAAATATGTTTTTTGGAGAGGGAGGGGAGTTCGAGTCCTAGGATTTTTGAAGTTTGGAGGAGTTACTTTTGCAAAAAATTTAGAATGAGTTCGGAAATTTCCTAGGCAGGAACTTCAGAGGGATACCGCCTCAAAAGTATAAATTTTTCAAAAACTTTTCCCTTGCTCTACTGGTGTTCAGCACATTTGAACCCTATTTCAGTCCACTTCCACAAATAGTACCTCCCAATGAAATCATCACAGATTAGTCCCCTCCTGGATAATCCTTGACCACCAATCACCAAACCTAAAATACCCTCATAACGTTCTCTTACAAATAATCCTTGAAGGGATTATTTTCCTGGAGAACTACTTACTAAACACCTACCGTAGTTCACTTGAGTTTTGCAGAAATTATTAAATTTAGCGCTGTTCTTTTGGGACTCTCTCGTCCAAAGGGAAAACTAATTTCGAGAGGGTTTCGCTTTTTTTGGAAGTCTTTTTTTTCCGGGTCCACTTTTTGAACTTCAGTTTGAGGTTTTTACAGGGAGTTCTGGACTCTTTTAAATGACTTAATTTTGTTTGAATCCCTGCAAACCTTGACCAGGAACTGATTAGTTACAGTAATCCTCGCTTTTTTTGGATCCACCTCATCCTTCATCCAATAGGCGTGGCTTCCAACTTAAATCTTCCAAATCACTCAAATTCAAAAAAAAATATTTTGCAACCGATTTTATTTTCTACACTTCCAAACCAAAGATCCATTTCTTTCCAAAAAATATGACGTTTTCCATGCCCTTCCCCGTATTTTTCCAACCTATTGTCCGTTGAGTTAAATCGCATTGAGCACTTGAATAGAAGTTGTAGAAGCCCCTCTTTTTTCTTCCGCTTTTCAATTTTTCATTTTTCTCCCTGAGCTCAAGCTCTGGAGAAAGATTGAAGAGCGAAATGTGGAAGTTTAAAGGTAGGAGGTTGTACTTGAATTAGGTGGATTAGGAGGGTACTGTAGCTGGGGGATCGGAAAGCTAAGAAGGGAATGTTTTTCATACGTGGGCTTGGAATTTTTTTCAAATTGGTGATCTGAAAGTAGCTGTTCCTGTGAGTGGATTCTGAAATTCCCAGCCCTCACTGGAGCCTGAAAGTCTGGAAATCTTCCTCTGAAATTCTGTCCCGCCCCTTGATTTACAAGCGACTTTCAGATGATGGTTTCAAAACTCTCAGGCTGCAGCGAGGCCTAGAAATTTCAGAATCCACTTGCTCCAGACCACCAATTTATAGGAAATTTCAAATTGTTAGGGAACATTTTTGGGTACTGTAGTTTAGTCGATTCCCTATTGATTAGTACAAGTTTTTATGTATGTAAGGTCGTTGTTACAGCTCTAAAAATACATTTTCCAGAGTTTCAACTTGAAAAATTCTACAATAAATTTATACAGTTACAAATTTTCGGTCAAGTAGAGAATTGTTAAAAAACATATTTTGACCATTTTATTAGTTGATTACATCTTTGTAGCTTCAAGTTAACCTAGTTATGCTCGCTTGTCTGAACATGAAGTACTGGTTAAGTCATCGTTTTTACTGTACAAAGAACTCGAGTTTGATACATGAAATTTTTTTGAGTGCTGGCCGAAATTTCCACAAAAACCGATATGTCACCACGAAAACTACCATAAGATTTATCGAATTTCATCAATTTCTATCGATTTTTTGCGATTTTTTTTAGCTCTTCTTCAGAAAAAAACTATGTTCGTTGCAAATATAGGGGTTGAATGAGAATACCGAGGAAAGAAAGGCAGAAAATCTCAATGTTCCACTAAAAAAATGTTTTCTATAATTCAATCTGAAAATGTTCTAAAGGAAAACTCCAAGTGCAAGACCCAACCCCACTTCCCCCATCCCATCACCAAAAATTAATGAATCTTTAATCCCAACAAAAAAAAAACTTCCCTGTGACGTGCATAGTGTCCACTCTTCTTCTTCTTCTTTTTGCACATCCAATTTCCCTCTCCTAAATCTCTTTTATAACGAGTCTAACTAGTGTGAAGGACTTTCTAAAAATATCTTCTCGCACATGTCTTCTTCTTCTCTTACGAAGTTTCTTCCTAATTGAAGATCCTTTGCCCCTCCTCGTCCACCCCTATCTCCTCCCCCCTTCCTTCTACTTCTCAATTCGGCAACATTTTTCAACACACATACATACACCGGGCTCTTTTCCTTCTCTCACCCTCCCTCTCTTTCCTAATTACCTATGCGTAAAGAAAAAAGAGCAGGAGCCGTGAAAAAAGCGGTTTAGTAGGGAATGGGAAGGGAGTGCAGGAACTTGAAACATAGAGAGAAGTGAGCCGCCGTCACTTTTTTTCCTCTTTCAACGGCATGTCGAATGAGTGTCCGCGGAGAGGAGCAAAACGGACATCATCATTTTTTTTATTCCGGCCACTACTTTTTTTTCTCATCATTGCCTTCCAAAAGCTCACTTTTTTAATGTGTCTTGTGATCTGGAATGACTTTTGAAGGGGAGGTTACGGTAGGGGTTAGTGTCCAAATCGGATTTGGAGATTTCTTGGAAGAATTCTGGTCATGAGTTTCTGTCAGATGTCCGAAAAATGTTTATCTTCGAACATTGAAAATGGGATTTTGAAAAACAGAATTCAAAATTTCATATAGGGTTGTTCCAGAACGTTTTTTCTCAAAACTGGAAAAATCACATTTTTAGTACTGAGAGCTGCAGTTTTTGAACTTTTTTGTGCTCATTCTCTAGAACAAGCCTATATGAAATAAAAATCATTTGATAGAGAATTTTTTCCTCTACAATTTTATATTTTTACATCTCCATCTTTTCCAAAATTAAGGGCCTCGCCAGGTCAAATTTGGGGCAGCCTGTGAAAAACTGTAAATCCTGTGGTGAAAGTTTGATAACTGAATATATGGTATTTCATTTGTGCATAGAAAGTTAAGTTTAAGGGAGTTTTTCCGAATTTCAAAAATTTTAACTTTTTACCACCTGTACATCTTATTTTGCATCTGAATTCCTTAGAAAATTGTGATTTGACAGCCTGAGCTCCGACACTAACTGCCCTATTTTTTCTGACTTTACAAGGAAATTTTTTTCTTACGTGGGTCTAGAATTTTCTATAAATTGGTTGTCTGAAAGTAATTGACCCTGTGAGTAGATTCTGAAATTTCTAGCCCTCCCTGGAAGCTGAGGATCTGGAAATCTCTATTTGAAAGTCGCATTGAAAATCAAGGGGGGGGGGGTCAAATTTGAAGAGGAAGATTTCCAAACTTTCGAGCTCCAATGAGAGCTGGAAATTTCAGAATTCACTCACAAGGACATCTACTTTCAGACCACCTATAGAAGAATCCAAATGAGAAAAACATCATTTTTTAGATTTCTTTTTATGTCATAATCTCAAAAGAAAAAATTCAAAATTTTTCAGAATCGTACCCCCCCCCCCTCTCGTACTAACTCGATTATTGTGACAACCCTTCAACTTGAATTTCTTTGAATATTTTTACCTTGCTTTGTTTTCTTTTTTCTTCCTCCCCATCATCCCCCTTCTACCCATTTCCTTCTCCACTCTTCCACGGTTTTCTCTTCCTGTGTGTGTGTGTTCCGATGAATGTTATTAATCAAAAACTCGAAGAATCTATTTTCTTTCCATCCTGTTTCCCATATCAAACTTTTGTTATTTTTCCTTCATTTCTGGGTTTTTTTTTCAATTTTCTTTTCCCCCACCACACACATCCCTCCTAATGATATCAGGGATTGAATATAATTGAATTTCTGAGGCGCGTGAATATTTACGGGTTGGAAAAAAACAAGAAACAGACACTTGGTTATACCTTACTTGAGACATCTGACTCACAGGAATTTCGGCTCTAGTCCGGACGGGCGGCCTCAAGAATATTCCATGACCCGAAAACTGCTGAACGGCCCAAGTTTTTCAAGATCACCAAAACTTGGCATTTTTGGGGGCCGTTAAATAATTTTTCGGAACGTTACATATTTTTCGAACCGTTCAAAATTTTTCGGACCGTCCATGCGGACTAGAACCGGATTTTCCATTTCTGACCCAATCAAAAACCCCTCCTTAAAACATATGTAAAACTCTCTATCCAAAAGTATCAATTTTCCGATCACCATCATCATCATATGAGGAGACTGAATATTTGAATTCATACATATCTAGAGTATATATATTGAATACAATGAATATTTCACAAAGGACCCCATTCTATCCTTTATTCGGCGCGGCCGGTGTGGTTTACATTACACATTTGGTTGGGAAACCAAAGTTTTCTTTTGGTGATTTTTTTTCGCAACGTTTTTGTGAAATTTATTTTCAAAAATTTGTAAATAGGCATTTAAAGAAATTTAAAAAATACGAGTGATGTCAAAAAATTCAAGTTGAGACCTTTTACGATTGTATACATAATCACTAGTTATCCTGTTTGTTTTTGGTTTACTTGAAGCTGAATTACTTGACAGAGCATGAAACTCGTGAGCACACTATGGTTAACTAATTTTTGATATAGGAATCTGCAATATATTTTTTGAGCTCAAAATTAGGGCCTGTATAATTTGAGAACTAGCTGAAACAAATCTGGATTTGTAACAGATAGAATTCTCAACTGGTTACCGTAAAGCTAGGTACATCTTAACTTTCCTGACTACCGTAACTCTATTAGAGGTACTCCCAGTACTGTATGTTCAGAGCAGTTTATCTCGGATGTCTTTGGAATTACAAAAAAGTAGTCAACTGAAGAAATGATCACCAATACATTTTGAACATTTTGCCAGTTGTAAACTTTTTGATAACTCTGAAGACAACCAAGTTATGCCGCTCTGAACATGCAGTACTTGGTGTACCTCCTTACAGGTTGTACGGAAAGACTGCGGCCCCGGCCTTTTTTGCTATAAGTGGGCCGAGGATCACAAAAACCGGACCGTATTTTTTTCCAAATTTCACGGCTTTCTATGCTCTACCAGAAAATCATCGAAAAGATCCCATGGCTAGAAAGCGAGATATAAGGGCTGCCGCGGTCGAGAAGGGCCCGAATTGACAGCCCTGTTTTTACGGTACTATAAATTTTTCATAGGTTCCAAAAATCTGAAACTGAGCCTAATTTGACACTGTTCTTTTTTTTTTGTTCAAAATTCCAATAAATCAAGAAATCTTTCATGACCTGGACCCTAAAGTTCCGCATCTTACATACCGTGAAACCTGTCACTACAGTACTCCCTGTTCAGAACAGCATAACTCAATTGTCTTTAGAGTTATCAAAAAGATGCCAACTAATAAAATGCTTGAAATGTATTTTTTAATATTTCTTTAATTGGCCACATTTTTGTAACTCTAAAGACAACCGAGATATATTGTTCTGAACGCTTGGTACTACTCTAAGTACAGGTTTTACGGGTCTAACCGCTTCC
Source organism: Caenorhabditis brenneri (assembly GCA_000143925.2). Taxonomy (NCBI): domain Eukaryota; kingdom Metazoa; phylum Nematoda; class Chromadorea; order Rhabditida; family Rhabditidae; genus Caenorhabditis; species Caenorhabditis brenneri. The sequence continues at coordinate 107,971 of GL380046.1, forward strand.
AGTCTCAAATAATTTTTTTTAAAACTCTAAGTTTCGTTTTATATGTCTGCTGCCCAATTAATTCCTCCCCCTTCCCACATAAAAACTTGATATTTGATGTCCCATTGTTCCATCTCATTTCCTATTCTATTGCTCTCTCCCTCCTCATCTATATTTGAAACTTCAAAAAATGTGAGAAGCTCCGCCCACTTTAAAGGATTTTTTGTGTAATTTGGCACGTCTCTTCCTACGGATACACCTACAACATACCCTAAGGCGTCCCTAGAATAAACCGGAAAAAGCACATTTGTGTGCAATTTATATGAAGGTTCTGGATCCGTGATCCCCCCTCTCCCGGATCCCGGATCCCCTTGGTTCTATTTGTTTTTTTCCCTCCACTTTTCTTCCTCAATCTTTGCTAAACGAGGAGTTTTTTGAAGTTTTACTGAACAAAAAAAGTCACAAAAAAGAGAGAGAGAGAGGGAAAAGAGAGAAAAAGAGTAATAGTCTAACGACTTCCTGTGTGTCCCTTCCCTTGAAATTCCGGTCAGTGCAGGGTAGGTCAAACTTTCTCTTCTCCGTTTTTTTTCAGCTTTTTCCAGGGCAGTACTTTAGGCTGCTAGATGCTAGAGAAGCGCAAAAGATGAGTTAAACCCCATCTGCGTGTGTTTTAGTTCGGAAATGTCTGTGTCTGGGGGTAATTTGGATGAGTTTTTGAAAAAGTTCATGGTTAGTTCTTTTCTATAAAGCTAGGGATGATATGAACCCACCAGTGGTGTTCCTCATACTTGTCCAAGTTGGGCCCGAAGACCCGGCCTGGCCCCGTTGACCTTTTTCCGAATATTGTTTTCAAATTCTAGTTCAATTTTTAGTACATTCTTAAGCCTGGAGATGTTTTAAAACCGAAAAATGTCGGCTCAGCGAAAATTCAATTTTGGTAGAAGGCGCGAGAAACGTTTTGAATACGGGCCCGGGCCGTGTCGAGCCGGCCAGGCTGGGCTTATAGAAACTTTGGAAAGGGCCCAGCCCGGCCGGCGACAACCATGGTGTTCCAGCTTTAGGTTACTGTAGGCGAGGCTATCCAGGATCAGAACCGGCCGAATTAGAACCAAAGTTCGTGGCTTTGAGAGGACCCTGATTCTGGAAAAACTGGGAAAATAAATATATGAAATTGTAGAAAAAAAATTCTTTATCGAGTAATATTAATTTCATATAGGGTTGTTTCAGAACGTTTTCCCTCGGTTACTGTAGGTATGACTCTCCAAGAAGTGTAACCACATGGTTTGCCGCCTAATCCTTCCTACTTCTTGGCTATTTCCATCCTCGAGTCCACTATACGAATGCCTTTTGTTTCCATAGCAGTCTAATCTTTTTCGAATTTTTAATCCGATTTCCATTACTTGTTTTCATCATTTTCATTCCAACCTGCTTTTTCTTCTTCTCACGTCACTCTCATCACTTCTCGAATTGAAATGAAATTCCGTCCGTTTTCCTGTAGGCTCATTCCCGAATAGAAAATTCAGAAATCAAAGATGTCGAGAACTTTTAGACATGTATATGTGTTCAATGTTATTTTTTCGACCGGAAGGACCTCCTGCTTTTCGTGTCCCCTGCAAAATATCCTTTTCTGGTCAATGAGTTCTTAACTTTTGAGCACTAGAATTAGTTTGTTAGCTCTCTCCCTTCTGCTGTTGAAATGAGGAGAAGAAGATGACGTTGATGATGGTGATGGAGTTCTAAAGATCGTGTTCAGAACGGAAATGATATTTATGATAAGCAAGGATCAGGAATGAATGTCAAGTTGAGTCAGCACATAGTTTCTTGAATCGAGTACTTCTGGAGCGCAAATTTAGAGATGAACTTGAAAAAAATCTGATAAAATTGAATTTCAATAATTTTGATATAGAATAATTCGTGTTTCCATTAAAGGGAAGCTTGTGAATTTTTTACAATCTGAATGATGAGGCTAACCCGGATTAGAACTTGTCGAATCAGAACCAAACTCTCTGAGCTTGCGGGACTGTGATTCTGGAAAAACTGGGATAAAAAATACATGGAATTGTAAGGAAAAAAATCTCTATCGAACTATGTTAATTCCATGTAGGGTTGTTTCAGAAAATGAGCACGAAAAAGCTCAAAAATTGCAGCTCTCAATACAAAAAACTTGAATTTTTCATTCGATAGAGAACTTTTTGCTCTACAATTTATTATATTCATATTTCCAGATTTTTTGCAGCATTAGGGTCCCAAAGGTCAAAAACTCTGGTACTGATTTGACCGGTTCTGATCCGAAGCAGCCTCGTCAAGTTTTGATTTTTCTACAGGCTAGAGATTGAAGATTTTCTGATTCTTATTTTCATTCAAATAATTTCTTATAATTTTGAACACAAGCTAAAAATCAATCCAATAGCTTTGTTTGGATGTTAATGGTCTTCCGGAGTTGTCTTGATGTACTCCTGGCTGAGTGTCCTGACTGGGTGGCCAACTGGGTCCGAGTTCTTGTTTCCCAGCTTTGACACTTATTGGATTCTCTCGGAATTACACTTTCTGTTCTTAAAAAAAGCAAACCAGAAGTTTTCGAACTCAGCTTTTTCAAATTTACCTGAATTTTGAGAACAAACTTATGTGGTCCCCTGATCTCTTGACGCACATTTTCAGTTTTTCTGAAAAACAGCTCCAAACGAAAAAAAAAGTTAGCCTTTTCTAAAATTCATACCTACCTTCCAGACCTCCTTGTCACTTTCCGATGACAAATTCGAGTCCCAATTTTATCGTTTTCCAACTCCATAAATTCCTGAAATACCCAATTCTTCATCCAAAAACCCTTTCGAAAGACGTTTTGACCCCTTTTAGGGCAGTCCCCTGCTCTCAATGAATTAGTTAGCAGTTGACGTATATTCAACTGACGATGTGCAACAGCAAAAAAAAAAAAGAAACACAATTTTATATATTGGATCTCTCTTTTTTTTTCGCCACTTTTTTTTGTTTTTGCAAAGTTTTTTTCTGAAAACCCAAGACTTCATCATCTGAAACGCGGAATGAATTTATGTACATTCCTTCATTCCCACTGAAGAGAAAAAATCTGTTTTTCCATTTCCCTTTGTTTTTTTCTATGCATTTGTATGTGTGGTGTTCATTTTCTTTTGTACAATAGTCGTCGGTGGTAGTAGTAGTCAGAAGAAGAAAATGAAGAAAATGATGGCAACTTCAAATTGCTTGTTTTTCCATTTTTCATATACTCCCATTGTTGTGTTCGGTTGGTTCTCAAGAGATACTAATATTTCAAGAATCGACATCGTTCTTGTTTTTTGTAGTCTGCAGATTTGTATTTTTTCGAGAAAATCTTTACTGAGAAAACAGCAATTCTGATGAAAAATAGTAGGTGGTACTGTCTTTACTAGAATCCCAAGATATTCATACATAGCATAATTGTCAAATTTCGACCCGGCCCAGGACCCATCAGCTCGGACCGCCCGGCTGCCCTGATGCAAAAAAATTTCAAAAAAAATATGACCCTGGAGCAGAATTCAAAACTCGCGGTCAACTTCCGGGCCGGGCTTATAACTTATAGTATAACCCATAGTGCTAAACGAACTGTTAGTCTCAATCCTATAGCTACTTACCATGAACATCATGAAGTATAGTGTTAAGACGGGTCCACGTGGTTCTACAAACATGACACCTTCAAACATTCATCGTTTTAATTATTTATGGTTTATCTAATGAGCAATTTTAGTTCCTAGAACAGAAGCTAAGGGAAGACGGTCAGAAAACGAATTCTGCACACCGTGGAATCTCTGATAGAATTCTTGTGACTAGTTACATTGGGCATAAAAAGCCCTCTGAGCACGATGGCGCACTTTTTTTTTTGGCTCCGCCCCTTTTCTAGCAAGCCACGATCTCTTTGAGTGCGAAAGTCATAACATCGCTATAACAGGACTTGCTCAATTTTCATATAGAACGCGCTTTAAGAGATAGGCTCATGACATTTTTTTAGAACCCCAGTTTTGCTTACCGTAAACTTCAGCCTCATTTTTCTAGTTGCGAGCTTGGAATCACTCCAGTTCCCAGGTCCAATCTCCCGAATCTTTCCCATGAAGGATCCCCAAAACCATTTCCTTGAACTCTTCCCAATATCAATATAGTTTATGGTCCTCTACCCTATGTTGTTATTCATCCTTCCCCGCTATAAATCTTAATATCTCAATTCCAGCACGTGCTTCTTCATGCTCATCCTTATGAAACGTGCCATGTTGTCTTTCGTTTTTGGTCTTGGACCTTAGTGGTGTCTTAGATACCAGTTTTTGCACTGGTACAATGGAAATCTTTACTGTCAAATGATTTTTTTTGGATTTCAAAATCAAAAATTCTACATGATCAGAAGAAAACCTGATCTTACTTCTTCATTTTTTTCAAGATCACGATTTATTTATAAATCAGTTCCCATTTTTCCCATAACTTTTTATTCTTCTACGTCTAACTAACTTTTCTCTCCAATGAAAAACCTCGACGAAACGTTTTTTACTTCCAGATAATCATCTCTCCCTTCGCCCTCCCTCTTCCCATGCCGCCTCATAGCCCGCGGGCATGTCAAACAACGTGTGAGCCTCCTGGAGCACACACAAACTTGAACTTTTGGATTAATGTGTGAAGTCTTCACTTCTTCTGTGCACACAGCAGCAGCAGCCTCACATGTTTCTTCAACGGTCCTCAAGGGTAGACTTCTCTGTGTTTTTTTTTGTCGACCGGAAACGTTGAGTAAGACTATGGATGCAGGGAGCATCATCATCATATTTCCTGAGTACATAGACACTTAAGGCCAAGAAATGTTTTACACCAATTGGCTCAAAATTTGACCAGTTTTTTCTCGATTTAACTTCCTTATCAGAATGAGAGCTTTGGTTTTCTGTCTAGCGGGGATTTTAGTGACCGGTGTGTTGAGATCGTCTTAGGGGAGTTTTGCAAGCGGTTCTGATGTTAAAAAATCAAACTATCACGGTTTTGTCAAAATCTTTGTTTTCATCAAGTCCGTGATTTTAGACAGCGTAGACTCAACCAAACAGAAATCTAAGAAAAAAGAAAGCCGTCAGCTTTAGGATCTGTCGGATCCGTCCTTACCCAACCCGGCTCTCCGGTCCAGGCGCGGATAAATACCTTTAAAATCAAAATCGTGGGCTCTCAAGCCTCTAAAAATTTAGATTTCGGTAAGTTCTACGTGTCTGAAAAATTCGTATTGCCGTCAAACTAGCCTAGGCTGCATGGGTCCGGTTATAGTGTCGGGACTTACATATCCGAGCCCCCATACTCTAGCCGAGCCCGTACAGCCCAAATTGGCCTGACGATGATTTTCTGCTTTTGGATGTGTAGAACTCTACAACATCTGAGATTCGAGTTCGAAAACATGTCAAAAAATGTAACTTAGTGAGTTCTTAGCGCTGGAAAAATGTGCATTACCGTCAGAATAAACTGAGCTGCACGTGTCTGCCTCTAGTGTCCGGGCTCACATATCCTAGCACGTTTTTTTGAACTCGGACTCTCTAGCCACCCTCTACAGCTCAGGTTAGACTGAAGGTAATTTTATGATTTTAGACTTGTAGAACTCATCGAGATCTTCATTTTGGTATGCTTCTGGCCCTTCCAATTTTGATTTTGAAGGAAGTTTGAAGATCGGTGTTGGTCCCTGAACTAGCCGCATTAGAGCGCATTTTTATACGCTGCTCTTGAAACTTCAAAAGCATTTTGCAACTTGCAAAATTAGCAAAATTAGGCGATCTTCATTTTTTGCTGCTCCGTTTTTTGACCCTATCCTATCCTCTCCACCAATTCTCTCATTTGCCTAACAGGATTTGCTCCTCTCTCCAAACATGTCCTTAATCCGAACCACATCTAAAACCATCATTTCGTCATTTTTAGGCTTCTTTTTCATTTTTCCAACATCCTAACGTCTTCTGCTCCTCCCACTTCCGTCTCTTTTTCCCTCTCTCTATCTTCTTCCCCTCCCTGGCTCCTCCCCGCATTTCTAGAGGAGGTCTCTGGCGCCTCCTTATCCGTAGAAAGTGTAAAACAACACTCATATATATCTATATAGACACATTTTGCACTCGCTATTTTATAGGGGCGGTCTTATTTTCAAGAAGAGTGTATTTGACGAGGGAAGGGATTCCAGAATGTTATAGGACCATGGGGCTTCCTTGTATTAGGTTGAACCGAAAGTCTTGCACCAAGATCAGAGTTTTCAAATGTTTTTGGAATCTTTATTCAAACCATTATCAATCATAAGTATATATTTTAAAGAAGGACTTTTCTATCATAATGCTAGCATATTATAATATTCAGGGAATTTCCGGAAAATTCCAGAAATTTCAAGAACAAAAACTAACGTTGGTGCAAGACTTTCGGTTCAACCTAATACTAGTTGTTCGATCTTCGGACTTGCAGATTACCATTTTAATTCAGGCATTTTGGGAGGTCATTTTACGTCAGAAATTTCCAAATTTTATATCCTATTCCTAGTCTAGAGCTGTGACTCATAGTAGACATTGTTTGTTGCCTATAATTTTTCAGGAACATCCACTAGATATGAACTCGAGTGCTAGATTTTAGGTGATTTGAGCCAAAATTAGAGACAGATCTCTGAAAAATTCATCTTTCCGAAAATGATTATCACGAGGTCTCCTCCTACGAATATAATTTTTGAAACTCGATGCAAAATGAATTTTACCATGCTTGAATTGTTTCAAAGAGAGTCCATGTACTAATGAGCCAGCGCACGTGAAATCTTGCATGATATGTATGTATTTTTGGAATTTTGTAGCAAAAAACTCTAAATCTTTGCGCATTCTTTCCTTCCTAGAGTATATTTTCGTATGTCTTCCGGATAAGCCTTCCAGATCTAATGATATTCATTTGCTAGTCAGTTATTAAGTTTGTCATTTAGGATATCAGCCGATAAAAAATTGCATTGTTTGGTCAATTTTTTTGGAATACTGTACCAGGATCAAACAAATTTACCGTAAGTATCTCTAGGGAATTTTTCAAAGTCGCACAAAAAGCCGCGAAGTGGCCGCTTCTGAACTATATCTGAGCTCCCAGTTGCGACTTGGGGTTGATTTTTTGTACATTCTATATTTTTTTCAGCTGGCAGATGCTTAGGTTCCAACCCGGCCAGTTCTAATACGGGACAGTTGTAATACGGGACAGTCCTAATGCGGCTGGTCCTCACCGGTTATTTTGGTGTATGGTACCACCACCAAAGATTCTTGATTCAGAATCTGAAAACCGACCTTGTCGGGAACATGGTTATGCTGAAAATTGGGTTTACAGCTCTGCGCTCAGCTGCTGTAGAGGGATGAGATTCTCACAGTGATAGGATTTTAGCTGATTGGTCCTTGTAATTTTTTCTTTGTGAGCTAAGCTCTTGTAGACTAAGCATAGGCTGTCAAAATGGCGGCCGCAGCTTGAAGCCGTGGAAGGCCTGAGGCCTTGACTTTGGTCCCTCTACAAGAGCCGCTAGGCCGCCGTAACTTCCAAGCAGCGGAATAACAAAATCCAGAAATCCGATTTCGGCCGCGGCCGCCATTTTGAGTGCCTTGTTATATTCTGATTTCTGAGAGGCACACCTACAGTATCACAAGCCACCTGACCACCTGCCCCTAGCTCTTCTGCTACAGTAATCTTCGTTCTCCCGGTTTTTTTTTCAATTTGTCGATTGCTTCCTTCTATTTTACGATCTCAAACTTCTTTTTTTTTCACAAAAAAAAATTTCCCCAATCTCCAAAATGAAAGCTACCGTACCACCTTGCTTCCTAATCTACGATTTACGACCATCCAGCTTCTTCTTCTTCCAATTCACACTGATTGGATTGAATCCATTCCAAAAATTGTGGTGTGTTTTAATTCTTTTGTCTTCTTTTGCATCCCTCATTTTTTTTGTTGCGGCAGCGTTGTCCTCTTTTTCTCCTTTCTGTCAACGTCTTCTTATTCTACTCCTTACTACTCCTCATCGGTTGTCCCCCCGTTTATTTACATTTGACACAAACACACACGCCTTCTGTTTCTTGTCTTTCGCTCCCTCTTATTGGATTTCCTGTGTGTTGGGGCCTCCGTTTTTCCTTTTTCTAATTTCTCTCCCGCTCCTTTAAACCAATTGCTTCATCATTTCGTTTCAATTTGCAGCAGAGAGACGTCGTGATGAGACTCATCGTGTCATCATGATCGACGAGTTTCTGAATCTCACGGTGGCGACGGTGTCGTCCACCTCGACACCGACAGTGTTGTCGGTGAGGGGTGGTGGTGGCACCACACACCTGGTGGATCAGTTTCCAGCCCATGCTGAGATTTTCAGTGATGCCGAGAGACCGTTGGTACAGGTATGGTGGTGGGGAGGCTGGGGCTCAAAGAAGACGATGCTGGAGGTACAGAACTGGATAACGGAGACACTTATGACCCGTTTTTGGGCCCGATCCAACGTTTTGGGATCTGGCGCTTTTGTAGTTTTCTATGAACTGGTGGTCTGAAAGTAGCTGTCCCCATGACTGGATTCTGAAATTTCCAGCCCTCACTGGAGCCTGAAGGTCTGGAAATCTTCCTCGGACCCGCCCCTTGATTTTCATTTATAGGGCGACTTTTATATGAGGGTTTCCAGACTTTCAGGCTCCAGTGAGGCCTAGAAATTTCAGATTCCACTCACAGGGGCAGCTACTGTCAGAACACCAATTTATAGGAAATTCCAAACCCATGTGAGCTCCCAAGACTTCAGATCGGGCCCGATTAAGGCTTTCAAAATGGGCCATAGGTCAGGACAAGGCCATACCTACCAAGGCCGCTAGAAGGCTTTGGATTGGGCTCAATTAAGGCTGTCAACACCGGCGCAGAAGCCTTGTCTGGCTCATAAGAATGGTCCATAAGCCAGGCCAAGGAAAGCCGTGAACGTCCTTCATTTCTTAGCTACCAAGACCGCTAGACGGCTCTAGCTTCCGAGACCGGAGCCACTGACGGCCCTGGTAGCCATTCTGAGAGCCATGGGTTTGATACAACACCTTTACCCTTCTGATGAGCACCAAAGTCCTAGTCACATCCATCTTCAGTCTCAGCACTCAGGCCTCTGAAATTCTTTGTGCCAAGGCTGTCAGACGGCCGGCCGCGACCCGACTTGACAGCCTAACGGGAAGCCCAAACTCGAAATCTGTCAATCCTAACCTCACCCTAAAATTTTCCAGACCGTAATCCTCGCCTCGGTGCTCCTCCTCCTCATCCTATCATGCTTCATTGGAAACCTCTTTGTCATTCTGGCTATCATCATGGAACGAGATCTCCGTGGTCGACCCCAATACTATCTGATATTCTCACTGGCCGTCGCGGATTTATTGGTATGTCCAGCAGCGATTTTTGAGCGGAAGTTTCCAAAATATAAATTCCTCACCGAAATCAAATTTACTTGTTGTGTAAGTGCTCACACACTTGAAAATCAAATTGAAAAATGTGCCGAGTGAGGAGAGTGAGGAGTCCATTCGTTTGTGGGGGCTGCTGCTGCTAAGATAGGGGGGCTCCTGAGGAGAGCATCATGTGCGCCTTCTGCTCAGTGAAAAGTCATCCAAATTCAATTTTGGGTGCAATGGGGTATAAGCCAACTTGCTCTTTTGTGCGCCTTTAAGAAGGTTTAAGGAATCTCGGGGACCAATGCGAGACGAATGCGTGTTTTGCTCATTTCGTCCAGTAGTGCAACAACAGGAAGGAGGGTGGGTTAGGGTGAAGAAGGATGTGCTCGGTGAGCATTTGCACGTCATTTTTATATTTTTGTTCCGGATTTTATAGGAGGAACCTTCATTAATTAGCAGCTTTAGTAGGATGATGGGCTCTATTCCAGTTTAGGGGATTCTTAATTTAATAGGGGACTCAAGCCAGGGGACGCAAGGAATAGGGGACTCTAAAAAATCAGAGGGGACTCAAGGAAAGGCGAAAAAAAACAAGGGACTCAAGCTAGGGGACGCAAGGAATAGGGGACTCATCAAGCGTCCAAAAAAAATGGGGGACTCAAAACAAATGAGCTGGAATATATATGTGCTGGAATATGAAAATGATCATTTTAAGTCAAAAATGTTGTAAGATGGTCAAATTAGAAGTTTGGCTTGAAAAACATAACTTCATTCGAACTGCTTCATTTGATGTAAAACTCTGTGAAAACACCATTTTTTCGCTCTTTATTGATATACAATAAAATAGAAAGTTTGGAAAACTTCATTTGCATCAGGGATTTGGATGGGGCATCATGGATGTGGAAATGAAAGTAGAGATTTTCGAAAAAAGGAAGTTTTTTTTCAGATTTTCCATTTCTAATTTTATTTGAATAAAGATCCGAAGAGTGATGTTTTCACAACTCTTTGGATCAAATGAAGCAGTTTGAACAGATTATGTTTTGAGTCCCCCGTTTTTTTTGGCCGCTTGTTGAGTCCCTTGTTTTTTTTGGGCATTCTATGAGTCCCCTATTTCCTGCGTCCCTTGGCTTGAGTCCCCTCTGGTTTTTTAGAGTCCCCTATTCCTTGCGTCCCCTGGCTTGAGTCCCCTCCAAAATCAAGAATCCCCTAAACTGGAATAGAGCCGGATGATGAGATCATTAAAACTTTTTTTTGACCTGAAAAGCTTAAAAAAGACCTAAAAGACCTAAAGAAAATCATTTCTCTAGTCCTCCCACTATCTCGCTGCTCCCAGGGTCCCTGCTCCTTCAAAATGAACTCCATTGAATAGGAAAAAGTTGGGAAAAAAGAAGAGCAGCTTGAAACTGACACATAGACACCGGATAAAGAGTGTGGGGGAGGAAGAACAAGCCTTTCTTCCCAAGACCAAAAAACACAGTTGGGACTGAAGACTAGAGTTTATCTTTCGCTTGACCAGAGCTGTTAGGCGACCTACGGCCTTTTGCTATGAGTAGGCCGCGAAAAACTCAATTGGATAGTCTTTTTGCCAAAATGCTCAGCTCTTCATGGAAAAGATCACACCGCCGCAATTCTTACAGCTCTGAAGCCACCACAGAAACTGTACCGTGTCACAAGGCTGTCAGGGACCGGAATGGAAGTTTAGGATTCTGTTACTCCGATTACGGGGGGTGCAAGACAGCCTAGCGGATCTGATAAAGAGTCTGAAGATCTGGTAAAGGGTCCTAGCGGATCTGGTAAAGTAATATGATATACAGCTCGGTAACAGAGCTAACTCGGTCCGTCCGCTTGCAACTAATTTCGCAACCATAAAGACCACAGTTGAACCATTTCTGCAAAAAATTATTCTTCTTTTGCAACAAATCTTGCTCGTTGACCGTTTCAAGTGCTCCTCTTTCCTAACCACATGATTTCATAGAGAAAGATGCAAAACATACTTTTTCCATAATATTCCGAATCTCCAAAAAGAGTCCGCGCTCCGAAATTGCCATCATTTGTCGCTTTTTTCTCATTGGAGAATACACTTTCCTGTCCACAATTTTGATAGATCTATTTCTCGGAAGAATTGAATCTAGGGGGATGGGGGGACGTGTCAAAACACATTTCTGATTTTTGAATGTCTTGGACTTAATCCGGGGGTTAAATGTTTCAGAAAAAAATATTTTTAGAGCTGGAAGCGTCTAAAAATATCTGGAGGAAATGAAATTATAAGTGTGGGGTGAATGAATGAATGAAAAGAAGCCCAACGGTGTCATTTCCGGTGTCTCTGAAACAAAATTAGACCGGATTTGGGATAAAAATAGAAGGGGAGAGTAGGATGATTTTTAATAATCTGATCTTATTCAGGAAGATGGGAAACATGGGGGAAGTTGTGGGGATTTTTTTTGCAAAGGTGCACCTCGGATTACTGTATTTCGTGCTCCGCGTCACTTCGCAACCTCTGACATTCTAAAACCCTTGTCAGGAACAAAAGAAGGGGGCCACGGGCAAAGTTCGAAACGGTCCGAATAGGAGAAAATGGCTAGATTGGTTCGCGCCCAACCCGGTTTCGAGCTGGTTTCAGAATGTCAGAGTTGCGACAGTGTCGAAGTTTCGAAGTTGTGGATTGCGAAGTGGCGCGGAACCAATACGTGCTTCCATAAATTGTCCAAATTTGGCCCGGCGCTGAAAAATTTGACCTTTTTTCGAAAGTTTTTTGCCTGCTTAGCAAAAATTAGTGAAATTCATAGCGAACATTTAATTTTGGAAATAGGCGCGAAAAAAAATGTACTCCTGGCGCATGTAAATTTCCCAATGGGCCCGGCCCGGCCCGGTCCGGCCCGCGACAACTATGGTGCTCCTGACGCAATCTACGAAACTCAAAACCCTTTATCTATTTTAGGTTGGCATGATAGTCACCCCACTGGGCGCCTGGTTCACTGTCACCGGCTCCTGGAACCTTGGAGTGGTGGTCTGTGACTTCTGGATATCAGTTGACGTCCTTGTATGCACCGCTTCGATCCTTCACCTGGTGGCCATTGCATTGGACAGATACTGGTCAATCACTGATATTTGTTATGTGCAGAACCGAACCCCCAAACGGATCACATTGATGTTGGCTGTCATTTGGTTCACCTCCCTTCTAATTTCTCTGGCGCCGTTCGCCGGTTGGAAGGATGAGGGATTCAGTGATAGAGTGACAAAACAACACGTGTGCTTGATAAGTCAACAAATCAGCTATCAGGTATGTTTTGCAGTTTTTTTTTCAATTTGAAATAAAACAAAAAATCATCTGAACAACCGGAACTACAGTGGATTTTCATTCCGGATTTCCTGTCACATTTTGTAAAATGATTCGGATTAACCAGTCACTGGCACTCAAAGTGCGATCACGAAGAGAAAAAGTTTGTGAAAGGAAGAAGTTTTTTGAGAAGAAAAATGGGAGGGGAAGGGGGAAGATGAGACAAAAAACCTCATAAATCAAAAGATTGTGGGTCCCATTGGGGTAATAATCAGACTGGAACAATGCTTCGGCGTGTTGGTTTTTGAAGTTCCAGAGATGATAGAAGTTTTAGAAAAGGGGATTTTTGAATGGAGGAACTGGGAAACTAGATTTTTCGAAAATCAAAAATTCAAAGACGATTCATGAAGAAGGTTCAGAGCAGCAGCATATTTTCAGAGTTGTCAAAAAGTTTTTAACTGATAAATTTTGTGAAATTTTTTGGTGAACATGTCTTCAGTTGACCTAGCTTTTGGGCGGCTATGTTTTACCAGTTGCAAAACGGCAGGTTGCAAAACATCAGGTTTCGAAACGTCACAGTCTCGATTCGCAGCCGCGGCAGCTTGGGTTTTGATACTCCAGCCTTGAAATTTACAAGGGCCTTGCGATTTTGGTAAAGGGTCTTAAGTTTAGTGTATACATGGTTTGCCAGCCTTCCTTGACCAGTCTTTTGGCCCATTTCGACAGCCTTGATCGAGTCCGGGCCAAAGTTTTGGGAACTTTCGTGTGTTTTGAATTTTCCAAAAATTGATGGCCTGATAGTAGCTGTCTCTGAGAGTGGATCTTGAAATTTCTAGCCCTCACTGGAGTCTGGGAACCTCCATCTGAAAGTCGTCCTATAACTGAAAATCAAGAGACGGATTTTCAGAGGAAAATTTCAGATTTTCAGAGTAAGATTTCCAGACTTTCAGCTTCCAGTGTGGGTTAAAAATTTCAAAATCCACTCGCAGGGACAGCTACTTTCAGACCCCCAGTTTATAGAAAATTCCTAACCCAAATGAGAAAAATATTCCCTTGTCAATCCGCCCCCCCCCCCTCTTCCTTATCCTAGTTCTGTACCACCAGCATCGTCATCTCTAAGCCCCCAGCTCCCCCAATACCGTACATCTGAACATAAAAACCTGGGCTTATTTCATGCTTTACAATAGTCAGAAAAAGTAAAAACTTCCATTCTTTCCAGGTCTTCTCCACTGCCACCGCCTTCTACATCCCACTTATCGCCATCATTTGTGTATACTGGAAAATCATGCGAGCCGCCAAAAAACGATTTAAACGAGAGCGAGATCGACGAACTGTCATCCGACCACCACCCGATGCTATTGACGAGAAGAAGGCGATGATGCCAAAGAAATCGAAAAAGTGTCCGTTGCCACCGGCGGTCGTTATTTCTGATATTCAGAATAACGGAGGTTCAGTGAAGAATAATTCAATAAAGGTAAATTGAAAATATGAGGAGCTCCCAAAAATCAAGAAAATTGCAGAATCCCCCACGCCACCACGAATCGAGCTCATCAGCATCCGAAGAGGAACGAACGATGACAATGACAAACTGTGGAAATGGTGACGTGGCGACGCAGGAGACGAAAATCGACGGGGAAGAGAAGCATAACAAAGCGGGAATCATAAAAAGGAGGAGGCGAACGAAAGAGTCCAGTGAGATGAAACGGGAGAGGAAGGCCTGGAGAACGTTGGCCATTATTACAGGTAAGATGATTTTTTTGAAGAAAAGTGTTAGTTGCAAGGGTGTAAAAAGGCAGGGGAAGGCCTTTGGAGCCCGTAGGAGGCCGTGGAAGGCCATAGAAGCCCATGGCCGGACGTCATATTATAAGCTTACTAAACTTTAGTTCCTCTACTAGTGTTGCTAGGCCGCCTGTAACCGATTTCGGCCACGGCCATCTATTTGACAGCCTTGGTTAGTTGTCTTAACCAAGTTATAGACTCTGAATATATTGCTCATTCTAAACCTTCTCCAGGTACATTCGTCGCTTGCTGGACCCCATTCTTCCTCGTCTCAATATATCGCCCAATATGTGGTTGTCAGATTTCACCGGTTCTAGAGCAGGTCACACTGTGGTTAGGTACGTTTTCCCCCTGAACCATCCCCAACACAAAAACCTCCTCCTCTTCAGGATACCTAAACTCGGCGCTGAATCCCATCATCTACACGGTCTTCTCCCAGGATTTTCGTGCCGCATTCAAACGAATCATCAAGCGAATGTGTCTTATTCATGATTACTGATTGGCGCACATTTTTTCATTTCTGTATTATTTGTATCATCATTCCACAATTCCCCATTCATCCACACACAAAAAACGTTTCATTGATACGGGTTAGTTGATCAAGTTTTTCCTGGTGGCTCCTTTTGTTTTATTTCTCTCTTTGTATCATAAAAAGAATTGGTTGAACTTTCAGTGTTTATCCTAGGTTTTGATAGCTAAATAAGCTTTAAAAAAACTACAGTTATTTTTGAATCTTCATTCAAAATCTAGTCACAATAAAATTATCAATT
>GL380047.1:0-23014 GCA_000143925.2 Caenorhabditis brenneri
TTCGAGAATGACTGCGATGGTGATGATTTTTTTCTCTTCTCCTGGCTATGACTCGTCTCTTTAGTTGCTGTGACAGATTCGAAAACCACGTGCGTACTTCATATATTATTCCTTGAATTTCCGCTGACCAATTATTGATTTTCTCCTCATGACCTAACTCGTGAACTATGAAGATACTCGATGCGACTGGATGACTGTGTTAGCTCACTCTTTGAGAATGAATGTGTATTTTATACTGGCGTTTTGGAAACAAAACCAGTGATTTGCAGTTAGTACGATTTTGAACAGTCCGCATGCTGATATCCTCCTTGAATCAAGTACAAATAGCTTTGATATGTCGGGCAGGCCAAAAATGTTCTTGTCCATAAACTGAATAGGTCGAAATAACCTCAGCTTCCGATAAATGAACAGTTCTTTTACAATATTCTTACAACTCTTGACTTTTGAGTGGACGAATTCCTTTTCCGATAGCGAAATGCCTATTGATCACTTGTTGATGAATTGCTCCATAGCAACCGTGATATCTTCTTCAGGAATCGATTGACCTCTGAATCGACAAATGTAGACGAGAACACACCAAAAGGGTTGAAGAACGACGTTGTAATTTGTCGTTTTCCTTTCCGTTTGAAATCGATAACTGATTCCATACCAATTGTGTATCTTCTTCAACACATCTTCACGTGATGTAGTCATTTGTATTGATTTTCTTCTAGCTTATTCTCTTGTGAATGACCGAATGTCCATCATCTCAGCTGTTGACGACTTCTTTTCTGCTTTTCCACACTGATAATTAGCTTTTCGCAAATGAAATATTGACTTTCACATTTCGACGCTTTGTCAATAACCGTGCTTCACGTTGTGAAACGCTAACACACGACTTATGGAGTTGATTGTGTATAAAGAACGAAAAACTGATCAGTCAGGGGCGCTTGTCGAGAGAGCCTTTCGGATCTCCCGACGCTTGCGTCTTAACTTTCAGGAAATCAGAACAAATTTACCTGATGAGACCATGAATCCGTTATTGATCGCTTGCTTAATTGGGCCGGTTGGGACACGAAAAACCGCGAGGAACCCAATTCCTTTGACGAGACACGCGAATTTGTGCTCGGCTGACAGACTTCACGACGCCTCCACCGTCGCCGCTTCACTGTACGGGTGAAACTCCAAGCGTCACGCTTTTTGAGAGCCAAAAAGAAAAATCGATGCAGACTTCTCGCATCCTCATCGCTGCGTCGTGTCCACCGCCGATTCTTGCTTGGTTTGATGCTCCTCTACTGTTGTTTCCTCGTCTGTCAGACTTCATCGAGGAAAACACCCTTCTTTATACAGGACGGGATCCTGTTTCTTCATTCTTTGTCGCCACTTCTCGTCGACGATCGCATAAACGCGCTCCGAAAGGAAAAAGAAGATGATTTCTTCTCCAAAGCATAGCCCAGGAGGGGTGATAAGGAAAAAGGGGTTTTTCGGCCAAATCTGAAAATTGTATTCAAGGGGAATGGCTTACTTACCTTTTCCCGACAGGGAAATTGCTCGCGAAGACACTTTCCTTCGACACGAACCATCGAAAACGGAAGACAAGACGTGACAACATGTCTGCGTCTCCGCGGCGCGCACCGAACTGTCCTCTCTCTCCTCTCATCACTCGGCCTCACTCAAACCAAGTCACCGGCCGCCGACTCAGCGCCAATTTGATCAGGAAAGGAACTGAAGAGGGGGACTCAGGCGTGGCATTCTATTACTACCACCACACAAAAAGTGTACTACTGATTGTTTAGTTAATAGTTATAAAGAGTATGTGGATCTTAACGCCTAAAGTTATAAACTAAAGGCGCACTCGCTGCTACCAGTAATCTGCCTGCTACGGCAGATTGTGAGGAACTATGATTACACGACTTTTACTAACGAAGGAAGAGTTAACTATAAGTAATTGTGTGTATATAAGTGCAGTGACTCCACCGTTTAGGAGTATACACGCCCTCAGCTGTTAGAGTTAAGACTGAACTAAACCAACTACTTTATTAGACTAACAACTGGTGGTGGGGTCATAAGAACACGGGTCTAGAATGGGTGAAGGGTACAATAAAAGGAGATGAAAGAGAAACGGAAAACACATAAAAGAAGTGTGAATTCCGGACAACTGTAAAGGTTAAGGCGGGTCCGTTGGTTTATATAGGCGGCGAGGCAGTGAGAGAGTGCGAGACGACGAGGGGACGAGGCGTTGCGCGGCAGCGGCGACTGTAGAGATCACACGAGCAAAGGAAGTCGGCGGGTCTGAAACCGTAAGATGTGTAACTGTTATTTTACGACTAATCATGGTGTGACGCTAGCCATTACAAAATCAATGAAAATCTTTTCCTTTTCATTGTCCCTCTTCACAGCGCTCTGCGCCGAGAGTGCGCAAAGCGAAAATTGTTTTTTCAGCAATATTTTTCAAACCCAAAAAATTAGATTTCCGATTGTTTTGAAAGCAAATTTAAGAAGGTGAAAATTCACATCTGCCTTTCATGTGATGGTAGTTGACTATGACAAGTTTGAAGAAACTGGGCCAATTTGTCAGATCACCAAAAACGGTGCAGAATGGACTACGGGTTCGATGACTCTTCGACGCTAAAAAAAATGACCGCAATCTTTCTAGGAACACGCGAGATCGTCAGATTTTTTTTCCGAAAAATTACAGAAAATGTAAAAACTGTGAGCGAATAAAAGTTCGTATAAAAACATGTCCTTTTAATTGTCATTCACTGTCATGACTTTTTTTTCTGTTGAATGGTAATGCTTTTGTTTTCATACATCTTTGAATTCCAATTATCTGATTCAGTGTTTCATGAAGATGTAAACGAAGTGAACAGCATTATTATAATAATTTCGAGTTTAATGAAATAAATAGGCATTTCGGAACGCATTTAAGAGGTAAACAAAAGACAGAGGAAAGAAGAGGTACAAAAAACACATTAAAAGCTTGTATCAAGCATTCCGACCAGAGCGAAAAATGGTAAGAATGCTTCAATCAAATTTCCGCATGACGAAAATAGCTTCACCTTTTTTCTTTCAGTGTTTTCTCAGTATATCTTTTTTGATCTGAAACTGCATCTTCTCTTCATTCCATGCATCATTGATTTTTTCTAACTTTTCTGAAAAAAAATTCTCATTCAAAATTATTGGTGATGTCTCTCACTGTTTGTATCATCAATCCGCAATTTGAACTCTTCTTCGATATGTAAGTAGTTTTCGCTCATCCGCTCCAGTTTTTCTTTCATTTGTTCCACTTCGAACGCATCTTTTTGAAGCTTATTTTGCTCTGCATCTAGTAGTCCTCGCTCATCTATAAATTGTTGGTTTATTCTTAGTTTGTAGACAACTGGAACCTTCGAGCAATTTTTGATGATCGAATCGGTATCTTTTAACCTTCTGCTCCCACTTATCAATTTTCTTGATACCTTCAGTAACTATGTCGTCTTTTTCTCTGACTGCCTATAAGTACTCCTTCATTACTTTTCCTTTTCTGACTGTACCGTTAAATAGTTGGCCATTCTATTCATGTAATCGTCAAGCGTCTCCATTGTAATTGGACAAGTGGTGCAAAAAACTGAAATAAAATCACTTGGAATACAATGTAGAATTCAAACATATCAAATCATGAAAAACCTTCATAAAAGCGAAACCCGATTTCAAACTGCCGCTGCCGGGTCTTGCCGCGATTGCCCACCTACGAGTATGCGCCTTTAAAAAGCGCCTCTCGCGTCAAGTCGATTTACGGAGCTCCGCTTTTAAAAAAGTACCCTTTTCGAAGATTCTGCCGAACAGGTTGCGTTTTTCATAAACCAAGGTTTCCATTTCAACTTTTTTGCTTAGGTGTTAACATAATACGAGGGGAAGGGACAAAAACTCCGTTTTAGACATTATCGATTTTTATGTAATTGAGGTATCTGAGCGTGGCCCAGCAGACTTGAAATTCTTATTTTCGGTTCAGAATCAGTATTTATATTATTTTGTTTTAGAATAAAATGACATTTTCATCGGTTTTGAACCAATTAACTGATTTCCGGAAGTCAAACTTGACCATCGATTTTTCCATCGAAATCGACTTTCGAAAATATGTGTCATTTTTTTTCTAAATTTGAATAATGAGCCTGCTTGTCTTTTTTTCAAATAAAAGTTTTTTATTCACCTTTTTTGTTGGTTTCAGATGGGCCCCCGAGGCCGTTCAAAGCGCAAACTTCACTCAGAATCTGGAACTTCGGTAGGTGATTCTGAAGAAATTGATGATACTACTACTACTGTGGCATCAGCCTCACGTCCGCGACGGAGTCGTGTACCAAAACGTTACTTAGACGACGACTACAGCCCGCCACCTTCAAAAAAGAGGGCTGGAAATCGAAGCACGCCTTCTGATGCAGGCGATGAAGAAGTCGATGTGAAGCTAGAACCAATACGACCTTCTTCTCAACAGACTCCAAAGGGCTCAGTTGCAACTCCCGGAACTAGCAGATCGTTGAAATCAAGAGGGTTTGTTAGAAATTTTATCGTGTGTAATATTTTGAGAAACAATTTTATATAGTTAAAAATTAAAAATTTCAACGAAATCTTCAGCAATGAATTCCTATCTGTAATAGAAAAGTGTTTTAACTTTTTTAGAAGGCCGAAAAAAAATCCCACACCGCCACGTCGAAAATCTTTGAAGCAACGGCAGGAAGATGATGTCATTTATATGGATGACGACTCCGAAGAGGAAGAAGAATCATCAGATGATGAGTTCATCATGAACGAGGAACAGAAGGATGATCTCGATTATTCTGACGAAGATTTGAACTTTAGTGATATTAAGCCCAATATAGAAGAAGAAACATTTTGTCCATGGATCGAAAACCCAGAGACTCTTCCTAAGTTAGACTTGCCAGAAACATCGCAAGATATACCAATTCCAATATCCTCGACAATGGATGCCATCGAAATTTATGAAATTTTGAGATCCTATCACAGGACCCTCCGTATCACACCTTTCACATTTGAAGATTTTTGTGCTGCTCTTATCTCGAAAAATAATTCCTGCATTATGGCTGAAGTCCATATGGCTCTTCTGAGAGTGTGCTTGAAATCGGATGACGAAGAGCTCACACAATATTCTGTGACAGAGACGAATAATTCTGTGAATATTATGATTCACCATATGGACACATTGACTTATGCTGAAATATTACGACAATACATTGAAGCTTATCCTTTCACTGATTCTTGTGTTAGAGATGCCATTAATGTCGAAAATTATCCCTACGTTGGATATGAGCCCAAGTAAGTTTTCCCTTTGAATCAACCATACATTTTAGTATTACTCCCCATAGCCCTGTGGAGGCTTCAGTAAAGACAAGGCTATCGAATTAAGGCTGCTGTTTTTTTTTTGAGTTTCTTAGTGGTGGAACGATTTCGCGTTCTGAGGCGTTCTTGAAGCCCATAACATTCTTCACAGAAAGAGACAGCCTGTTTCATTTACAAAAAGAAAGAAAGAGACAGCCTGTTTCATTTGTTTCATTTACGTTAGCTGCGGCTTATGTCGATAGTGATCACTAGTGAGGTAATATCCTCTGATGAAAAAAAATGAAATTGTGTGTTCAAATATTATATGGAAATTTTGAATGATTTTGCTGCACTGTGCCAGACCAATCTGGCCTAGAAATTCTGCTTCTGAGATGATTCACGAAATAATTCAATCAGTAGTAACTAGCTAAGGTTTACCTATCTTCAGTATCATCTCATTTCAGAATCGTCGTCCTTCTCTTCATGAGCTACCGTTTCCTTTACTCCTCGGAATTCAAAAAAGTAGTGAGCAATATGGGAAGATTTCAGGTAAATTATTAGTAGGAGTTAAACATGTATTTCAAAAAAAAGCATTGTTTGGAAAACTCGGAAGTTCGGAGGCTTCAAGTTACAAATTAAATACTTAGTTGTTTCATAAGTTGTGTTTTCAGACCGATGAAAATTGTCGAGTTTGTGGAAAATCTAATGGACGCGTTGTGGGTTGCAGCCAATGCGAGGCATCTTTCCATGTGGAATGCAGTAACTTGAAGCCATTTCCCGAGATATTAGTGTGCAACATTTGTAAACGCAATAGCGTTAGAGGTGTCCTCCCACTGGATGAGACTGTTGAAAAAGAACCACTACGATCTCAGCCCATAGGACGAGATCGCTATGGACGGTTTTACTGGTTCATTTGTAGGAGGATCATCATGTAAGTAATCATTTTTACTACTATACTCTAGAAAATTTTGTTCGTTCATCGATTGATTTGTATGTTCCTTTTCTACTGTTTTCGAGCAAAACTAAATGCTGGGAACTGTTCTACCGATGGTCCCGTGTCATAACTACGGTGCACAATTGTTATAGAGCATCAAGAATCAGCAATTATTAATATAATCATTTTTCTGAAGGCATACCTAGGCATAAGGGCTTTCCTGAAAAAGACCCGAATCGTCACTTCAGTAGTAGGGGCAGATTTTTTCCAGTTGGGACTTTTTTACGAAAGGCTTAAATTATTTATCATCTTAATGATTTTGCCCACGACTCCCACTGCTTTTCTCCTCATAACAAATTTTTTCAGACAATCTGTTGATGAGACGGAAATCCATTATTATTCAACGCCCCCTCAACTTTATCAATTGCTGCAAAGACTGGATAGACACTATTACGAGAAAGATCTTTGCGAGGCGATTCGGTTACGTGTCGATGAGTTTCTCGAACAAATGACATTAACCGTTGAGATGACTGCGGAAAGACGCGAAGCTGCAATTGATAATGTTATGAGAAAAAGTATGATTGGCTATGAATTCGCAGAAGCAACTATCTCGCCTATATATTTGCACAAAGACAGCAGTAAGTTTCAGAAGGTATTAAAGATTTTCGGGACATGGATTAAAAAATCACCGTAAAAACGCCCTGCAGATTATTTCCAGAGATTGCAAAACTCTCGATCCTACTGAATTTATTTTGTTAACAAAAACAAACTATGCCTTGCGCCCGGCATGTCATTCTTTCTCAAATTCATCAGAAAAACGTGCTAGATTCTAAAATTTTTGGCAATTATGTTCAACGGGATGAATAAGGGACACTAGTGGAAATTTGATGTAGTCTGAAAGTTTTAAATCTCTGTTACGACGCGCATACGGTTTCAAGTATATAAAAATTTTCAGTGAAACGGATGGCCTCAATTCTTCGCGACTGCTCGGAAAAAGTTATTAAGCAAGAAACTACAGACACTGATCAAGAAGAGGAAGACGGCACACGATCAAGTGGTCCATTGGAGAAACCAGTGTCGTTTGACGAAGATTCAATTCTTCCCGAGTCTATGCTAGGAATCTTCAATGGAAGTCTCATTAACACTTTTTGGAGTGGAGGGGCATCTCAAGAAGAGCTCATCCAGTCTTTTGTCCAATCTCCATCAATAAATGCACAATCACTATGGAGAATGGGTGACGAAGAAAACGACCAAAGTTTCATGCAGTATTACAATTATTATATGCGAAACGAAATGGCAGAAAGTTTTCTTTCTCGCAAAAAGGCGGCGGACAAGAAAAAATACATGGCTTCCAAGTTTTCAATCATTGAACAATTTGAGTGGGTCGTTGCAAAGGATCGACAGTTTTATGGCAATTCTGTTCTTCATAATAAATTTGTCGGATGGACCTTATCCAAAATCGCTCGAAAAATTCCTACGGATTTGATGCATCGAAAATGGAACGAAGCTTCTAAAGGATTCGATATTGAAATATCAGTCGCTGATGATTTTAAAAAACTGGCCCACTGTCTCTTACAATTAGACGCAGTCACTCGAAAAACTATTTATGTGCAGCAATGGTGGAGTGGATTGGGACAGACTAAACTGGAAAGGATTACTCTAGATCAACGTGAAAACTTCAACAAAGATCAACAGAGAAATAAGAAACTAGAAATGGTAAGACGTTCAGGTTATTTTCAAAAAATCTGTTAAGATCAAACCTTCTGAAGGCACTATAACTTTCTTACATTCAGGACGCACTCGCTAAGGATCTGGACGATAGTTTCATCAGGGTCAATTATTCTAAACCGAAATGGCCGAATACGTATATTCTCCGTCAAAAAGGAGAGACCTATCGGAATGCAGGAAAAGGAATGATGGGTGGATGGGCTTGGGTAGCCAAAAAATACGTTGAAAAATGGGTCACGATTCCGAAGAAACCAATGCTCCCATTAGATGATAAAACGACGGAGAAAAAGGTTAACAAAAAATTTTAACCGTTGACGCTCAAAAAATGAAGAAACGGGAGTGATTTTCCGCGCGTTTTCTTAATGACTAGGGACCGGTCAGCGATGACAATGGACATTCAGTTAGTGAATGTATTTTGTATTTGTTATGACGTTTCTAGGTCAAACTTGGGGTCAAAGCCCTTTCAGTACAAGAGAAACCAGCGTTATTTAGACCTGAAAAATTAAAGTTGATTTTCTCTACAAAATTCTGCAGAACCTGATCTTTCAAACCCACGTAACTTGACCTAGAGAACGCCATAGCAATTAAAAATTACATCACCGTGCCTGATTTACTCTCAGCTATCCCGTGGTAACATTCACTAGATGCGATTCCATTGTCATGTCTGACCCGTACCCAGTGATCATCATTTTATAAAATTGCAACTTTGAAACTGTTGTTTTCTACCTTTTCAAAATCATACATTCCAAGTCTACAACAAACAAAAAGATGAAAAGTATATGCTTCACACATCCAAACTTTATGTGGGACTTTCGCAAAGACTTCGGCGTGAGCGTCTTGACTCGTATCGTCACTCTAGAATTAATGCTGTATATGAAATATTCTAAACAAGCTTCACTTGCAGATTGAATCCACGTCGAATCAAAAAGCTCGCAATCTTGAGCGTCTGATCACCGGAATTGTGAGGAAACGCGATTGCAATAAATCAGCAAGCATAGTTGCGAATAACACTCTTAACAACAAATGCTATTCCCCATCATGTCGAAATTCGAAGACTTTCACTGTTCCAAATGCGATATGCTATTCACCTTCTTGTCGCAATGGCATCTTCGTAGGAGCAAATGACCGACATGTCGAAACAGAAACAATAAAAAAAGAAGTACTTGGTGAAGATAAAGCATGGCCTATCCCTGAAATTCAAACATTCGCAACGAAACGAGGTTTCAAGAGCATCTTCGTACTTCAGAAAAAGTAGGTGTTTTCCTGCGTTGTTTCTCTTTAAAAAAACGATGATATTGTGCGCTTGAACGAAATGACATCGGTGCTTGCAGAATGTCGATTTTCGAGGTCACACCCAGTTACGGCTTTCAACTCCAGTACAAACCTTTATCCGTGCGTGGCCTTGTAAATTGAAATTCTGCAAACACATATGCCACTCCGTTTGAACGTTCATTACGTTTTATTCCGATTTAGCATTTAAACATGATCATAACGCCATTCAGTTCCAGAATACTTCGTCAAATGATTCTGACAGCTGGTTGTCAACAAGTCTACATGCCAGGTTTTTCAGCTGGGATAAAAAGCAATTTACTGATTTGGCCCTATCCAGCACCGCGGCCTACATTAGATTTGTGTTGGAAGTGAGTTGATTACATGGTGCGGCGACTAATTGCGACTATTTTCGTGTGGCTACATATCTCGATTCAGTTTTTTCTTAGTTTTTCTAGAGCATTGTATTATATACTTAACCAATATGGAATCTAAATACTATTTAGTGCGGGTTACTAATGAGGTCAGCCTAAAGTCAAGTTGCGATGCAAATGAAGTGATGTTTATATTTTTCCAAAGTTAGTTATTTTTCAGATGGCAGACTCTCAATTCCAGAAGTCTTCATTCGGTTGCGCTGCAACTAAAAATCATGTGGTCTTCTATTAAATGGAATGAGTTCGAACCAGATGATACCCATCCGGATCGGCGGGTTGTGATTGACACTCCCAGCCATGATGAACGCCGTCGAATCATTCGCCATAAAGAGATGCCACCTTATGGACAATATGAAAGATATGAATTGGAAATCGAAATAATTCCACTCTACGACGAACAGGAGGAAGAGGACGATTCGTGGCTTTCGAGAAACCGATCCAGTGATTGTTCACAGAGAGGAACTAGTCGAAAAAAACGGTCACAACGGTAAATTTTTGTTATGTGTACAGTTTAGACCTTTTTTGTTTTTATTTAGAGCTCTAGATTTTGAATAACTGCTCTAAACTAACCAGTTGAGTCTCTCCTAATTTGCCACGAGAAAGCGATACTGTAATTGGTTCTCCAGAGAAATCTGGAGCTAATAAGCCGGCCAAGATTTTAATATCTGTTAGAACCATTATGTTTTATACGTCATTTCTTCTCGCTGTCCTTCTGAATTTCCACTGAATTTTTCTCATTTTCTTTTTCTGGTTTCTCGAATGTTATATTCTAAGTTGGCCCAGCCTGGCCCGTAGTAACTGTCGTTTCTGAGTACACTCTTTCAGTAATTTGAAGTTTTTCAGTAATCTCGATAATCGCCAAGCAACTGCAATTCGTAAAGAATGGGTCGACGGAGTGACATTAAAAGCATTCGAAATCAAAGACTACTGGAAATGGGTTCGCATGGAAGCAGAAAAAATGGTTCGTAGAAAAATCGAAGCTGCGAAAAAAATGGCTAAAGCTAAAGAAGATGCCGAAAGGCAGCGTTTGATGATGCTACAGAGGCCTGTGACTGTACATAGGGTGCCATCAATAGCATTGGAAAGGACAAATGTCCCGTATATGGGAGCAAATAGAAGAAGTGCTATTGGGATAGGACAGGATTCCAACGAGAGCGGGCGGAATTTGGAGAAGGTAATTTATCAGAATATAATCCATGCATTTTTATTAGCTTTCATCATTTTTTACAGTATAATAACTCTGATCTTCAACCTCGATCCTCTTCAATGTATTACCCTCCTTCGACAAGCTCAGTTCACCGTGTGCAACCAAATCCCGTGATTCGCAGAGTACCAGTTTCATCCAATGCTCAACTAAACCGTTTTCCACTGCAACAAAATCAATATATTACCCGAGTTGCCGCTGGTGCGGATAGCACATCGAATGGAACTGCTTTGGCTCCTCAAAGGGGGATTTCACATAGTAGACAAAACTCGGTTAGTTGCTCAAAACTGTATACTTGTAAAATTTCAGCCCGGCCCGGAAGCTAGGATTCAAAAAAATTTAATTTTTTCTTTGAAAAATTCTGCACTTTTTTTTCGAAAATTTTACATTTTTTCACTGAAAAGTCATCAAAACAGTGTAAAATTCTTTCAAAATCCGAAACTTATGTTTTTATACTCAATATAACCCTGGAGTACAAAATTTTTGCATATGTTTTCGATTTTTCAAAACTCGCGGCAATTTTTCAGGCCGGGCCGGGCTTTGAAATTTTGTGGGAAGGCCCGGCCGGCCGCCAGAATGCAAAACTGAAGACTTTTCGCAATGAATTTCAACAATACTGGTTGAAAAAAAAACAGTTTTTGATAAATTTTGACCTTTCAAAAATATTTTTTTTTTGGAAAATATTCCTTTTTATGTGGAAAACTTTCCTTTTCAATTTAAAACTTGATTTAATTAATTTTAGTATTCTCTTCACCATAATCAGCACCAGCAGCGGTCAAGTCAAGTGGCAAACGGGCAACATTATCATGATGGAATATCTAGAAATGGAGGAGGGGTACGAATCATTCAACAAAACACACCGATGCATGTAGCACAGCGGAGATTAGTTCTGACGGTAAGTCTTATCAAAGCATTCCGACCCGACCCGCTCGGCTCGGAATGTTTCAAAAATGTTTTCCTCAATAGTGCTGAAAAGATCCAACATCCGTGAATAGGGGGCTGGGCGAGCTGGCCCGTCGTTTTATACTTTATCCATTCCCATAAGAGCACTACTTTCCACTCGATGGCATTTCTGTCGAGGTTTGAGCCATCATGCTCGCTCTCAAATGAATCAGGAGAAGCCGAACACGCTGAGTTCCTAACAGTTTTTGGAATCTTACGGCTAGTTGTTGAGCGGATTATCATCAACTGTGATATGTTGCACATTCTCCGTTTCATTTGACATTTCTTCGAAAATGCCGTATTTCTTTTCCATCGATCTTCGAAAGAGTATTTCTAGTTTACACAGGTTTTTCATGCCTTGAACATGAATTTGATTCAGTGAAAAAAATTTGAACCCGTATCTAGCCGAAACTCCAAAAAAAAACGGATTTTGAAAATTTTAAAACTTTCAATGAAGTACGGAATATATGAAGAATTTTCAAGCTAAAACTACTAAGTTCGAAAATAAGTAGGCGGAAAAATCAGTACAAGATGTGGCGAGCGAAATTAACTGTAGCGATTAGCCAACGGTTTCCCACAGCCAATTAGACAAAAAACTACGAAATGCATGTATGTGTAGTAAATGGGTTATTAAAAAGAAGAAAACGAGCGAAATGCAACGTCAAGCGTAAGATGCAAAGACTATAGTCTGTCGTGAATAAGGGTTGGAAATATGAAAATCACATTTTCATAAAACGTCAGTAACCGTATAATATAAATAACACTTATCTATTTTCCAGCCAGTTGGAGAGCCAACTACCTCAACGAGACAAACCCTATCAACTACCGAAGAAGTTCTTGGTTCGAATTCACCCACGAATGATTCCAGCGATCATCAACTGCCCATAGGAAATTTTTCTAGCACAGGACCACAGAGGGCACAGCAACCAGTTCGTCAAATTCATCCCGGACAAGTGGTGGTTAGACCATCACCTGGAACAACAGGAAATGTTGTATATTTGAAAAGTACTGTCGGGGGAACTCAAAAAATGATGATTAGAAAAGCAGTGGGGCCTTCCGAAACGATTCGTCATCAAGGGTATCCACCCGGAACAGTTCTTGATAGGGGGCAAAGTTCACACAGTGCACGTCCAATCGGAATACAACAAAGTCAGCAAATACGTCAAATTCTAACTCCGGGAGGTGCTCAGCGCTACGTTAGGGTTCAAAATCCTATAAACCGTCAAACAGATCAAACAAGTCGGAGAGTATTACACGCTGGGCAACAATCACCGATAGTGAGTTAATAACCCAATTTTTAGTTTCTGCAAAGCAATACTGGAATTATTGCAGGAGTCATCCCAACATTTCCCACCACAATTACAACAACCACCACCTGTACCTCAAAACCCTCGATTCATTATTCAAGGAAGAACACCACCACCGAAACCTCCAAATGAAACTGATTCCATTCTAGAGGCGGCCACACAAATGACCCAGCAACATCGAGATCTCAATAGTGATAGTGAAACGACTGAGTGTGCTCATATCAACGATCCAAGAGGAAAATAAAAATAGTAGTTTTTCGATATAATCGCTTTTTTTGTTTTCTTCTCTTGAGTAAGATATTCTGAAAGTGTTTTTTCTCTCTACCACTCCATTCCGGGTTTTCGATGAATTCGAATATACGTTCATCCTGTAATTGATCCTTTCCATTCAAAACTTGAATTAATTTTTAGTGATTTTTCAAAGTATGCCTATTGTTTTCTGTGACCTTTTATATTTTCTTGTGTCTCGATTTCAAATAAAAAAATATGATCTCGTCCTTCAAAGCTTTAGCAAAATCAATTTTGCTAAGATTTTGAAAATAAACAGTCTAGACATGTTCTATATGACATCTCGGAGATATTTATCGATTTTTTTTTTCAAATTTCTGCACCATTTCGCTCGAAGTTAGCGTTTTCCCGCCATTTCAACAGAGTCATTTTTGGATGATGTCAAGATGATTCATTTATTACGAATAGGTAGACTGTTGTTAACAGAAGTCAGTAAAAGTTTGAAGTTTTAACTTTCCTATTCCCTGTGGATCCACGCAAGCGCAAAACTTTCAACTTACTTTGGCGTGGTGCAAAAGTGCTCTAATGAAAAGCGACGCGTGTGTGTGGCGTCTGTATAATTTATGCACTTTGTTTCTTATTTCATTGTAATCAGATAAACTGAAGCAACTGCAGTGTGTTTTTGGAAGAAAAAGGGAATTTTTCAAACGTTCATAAACTTTGCTGAATAGAGTCTCGTTGTGCAGATCAAAATTAACTGCATCGCTAAACCAGGTCATCAGTTTTTGATCTGATCAACGCGAACTTAGCACAGTTTATTTTCTGAAAAATGCCATTTTAAAATCCCGCCAACACACTAAATGAAATAATTGAACGGGGGAAAAATTAAGGAAGATGAAATCTGAACATGATCAGCATGTTAAATTTTGGACAAATATCATTCAGTCTGCCAACTGATTTCTTTCAGGTTCTTGTGTTTTCGGCGAACCGATGAGACGTGTTTTGCCAGTGGCCGAAGAAGCCGTCGGTGCACACACTACCGGAAGTGACAATGATGATCAGCCTCCTATCATTCCACGTTATGATCCGGCAAACTCAGATACACAACGGCTAAACCAGCCAGCTCGACAAGTGTATACAGGCCAACAAGTGATCAGAACAATGCAAAACAGCTCTGGCAATAAAGGAAACGTGATTTATTTGAAAAGTACAGATGGAGCTACTCAGAAAATGATGGTGAGGCAATCTGGGAAACCCGATCAATCTTCATATCGATCACAAGACCACGTACCCGGAGCTGTTCTTCCTGGTGGATCCCGAGTCGTTGCTGTTCGGTCTGCAGGTGCTCCACATACACAACAAGTTCGCCAAATGTATGCTTCTGGAAGTGCTCCTCGTTATGTACGAGTTCAAAATACAGCTGGTTCTCAATTTCAGCGACCAATGGAGCAAATAAACAGGAGAATTGTTCACACTGGACAACAGAGACGAATGGTTGGAATTTTTATTGAACTATGTTTGAGTAAAAGCAAAAAAAGCAACTTTTCCTATCTTCAACGGGGCGTAAAGTGTCCTATATAAAACGCGTAGTCTTCTGCAGTTTTTTCTTTGTAGTTTTTCTCGAAATCCCCAATTTCAGGAATTCACGGATCATGATCAGGGCACAAACACCCAATCTCAGTCACTGCAACAGCAAACACAGCATACGCGTTATGTTCTCCAGGGCGCCGTTTCTCAACCAGTTAATTCTACGAAAACGCCACGTGCTGTACTTCCACGTGGCGGTATGACTATGCAAATGATGCAGCAGGCGCAGCATTCGGTCAGTCTGAACTAAAAATAACATAATTGTGATTAAGCATACGCATAAAATTTTAGTTTGCAAGATTTTCAGGATCATCGACGCCTAATCTCTTCTGGTCGGCAAAAACAAAAAGTAACAACTTATCGCGATTTCATGGCGAGTAGAGGCTATCTGGACGCTTCCAAATTTATGTATGGAAAGTAAGAAAACTTTTATCAAAGAAATTAAAATAGAACTTTTGTCTAGCACAGGTTAATACAATCTATGCGATAGATTTTTTTTCGGTGGTTGAGTTTGCTACAAAATATAATTGAAGTATTTCAAATAGTCAATAATCATACTTGTGAAATTTCGGGCCGGACTCAAAAAGATTTATCGAATTTCATCAATTTCCATCATATAGGACACCGTGGCTGACCGTAGAGTTGTCAGATCTACGTCCAGAACTGACTTTACAAAGATCACCATACAAAAACCACTTCAAAAATCTAAAGCTACTGTTTTTATGCTCAATATACCCCCGGAGCACAAAATTAGGGTATATTTTTCCAAATTTTCAAAATTCGCGGTAATTTGCCGGGCCGAGCAGGCCGGGCCGGTGAAATTCGTATTTCGGCCCGGCCCTTCACAAGTATGTCAATAATCTAATTTTTAGAATTCAAACAAAGCCTACTTTCCTACCATTTGAATTTAACGAAGAAGAAGAGCGTGAGATAAATGAAGCAATAGCAAGAGAAGAAGAATGGATGAGATTAGAGGTTTGTTATTTCTTTGTTACGTTGTCCGGATAACTAGCAGTAGGATTCGAATTCGTCAAAAGTTGTGTTCCACAGCGTCTGCTCTAATGTAGAAAGACTCATTCCCATTACCCTTATTAAGAATGCCGTTCAGTCACAGATTTACGGTATTTTTGAGCTCTTGAATATGAACCGGTTTAATTTTTTCCGTTTTAAAAAATAACATATTTCGGATGCGTATTCAAAATAAAAAATTCAGTTGAGAGAAGGTTTGAATAAATAGCTTTTCCATTACAATTCTATTATGTTTTTATCTTCTGTTCAGGAAGAGAACAAGATCAGTGCATACGACTCAGCTGGGAATCCCATTCGTACGTTCACTCCGTCCAGCGATGTAAATCGCGCTCCCCCATACGTATCGAATTTGCTGCCATCTGTTGACGATACCTCTGATGATAAAGTCATCAAACAGGTAAGTGCGAGAATACGTAGAAAAATTCAAAAAATATTTTCTGTCGTAGTTTGCATGTTCTACTTTGTTTCCTTCCAAGCAGTGCCCGTCTGAATCTCGTTAGATCATGAAAATATCTGAAAAAGAATACTGACTAAAAAAATCACCGGGAAAAAATGTAATTTTGCCTAAAACCCCAGAAATGAATTCTGCCGGAATGTAGTCCGGCAAGACATTGTTTTCCGAATTTCTTCAAATATATCCCGATTTCTAAGATCGTCGGTAGGTATGTGCCCATCCTTAAACTCACTCTTGAATGTTAAGAATTAAAAAAAAAATTGTCTAGAGCAAAAATTTACAATAATGACAGTGAAACTGATTCGTTTTTTTTGTTGATTAGATTTTTCATATACTGTCGGAAAATAAAAACGTTATTATTTTTTTTCAGGTGCTGGACGTAATGTTCAGTCAAGTGTGTCGTTGGGATCGACAGTATGGCTGGTCTAAAACGCACATGAAACGGGCCAGACAGAAAAACGACAATGAAAAAGTTCAGTGAGTTTTTTTTTTGTGAATTCTCAAAAGTCATCAAGATATTATAAATAATGATATCTTATAGAAAGAAGAATTTTTATTAGAAATGCCGGAAAATTGAAATATCACTAAAAACACTGAGTTCTCTTGTCATATGTCCATCATCAGACAGAGATTGTAAAAAAGATCAATCAATTATGACGTTTTTCAGAAAAAAAAACTTTTTCCCATAAGTTGAAAACTTGTAAACAATAAGAAGCCTAAAAACTTGTAAATCTGAAACCCAACGTTTAATTTTTTTTTTGACCAAAAATTATATTTTTCATTAAAAAAAAAAGTTAATGGCTTCCACATTTTAAAGTATTCTTTTTGAGCCCTATGTTAGCGCTGGAATCCTCAGAGCGTCAGATAAGGAGTGAACAATTCATTACAAGTAATAGTTTGATAAGTGTTAAAGCTTTAAAAACAGACCCAGGGATCTTGACTGAATACTTTCAAACGATTATGTACATCTTTTCGACATAACAAATGAAAAAAGTTTCTCAGCCTCCGCAAAGTCCGCATGACACAACGTGAAGTTCTCATCTCAGAGCATATGGAACGACTAAAGAAAGAGATTAATAAGCGGAGAACCAAAATGGAGAATGAGGCAGAACAACAGTGTGGACTTTTGACACCTTGGAGAAAATCAAGAACTAGACCTAACCGATGTGAGTTAGTTTTCCTGTTCCAAAATATTTTTTTTTAACCATGAATCATTTGAAATCTAGCGTTTTTTATCGGGGCTTAGATGAGAACTCAGTTTCCGGCTAGTGGTTTTGCTGGTCTGTCAAATCGAACCTAAGTTCAAATCCACCTGCGGTACATATTTCATCAAAAAAAACTACTCATTCACTGTGCCAGTTCTTTTAGAACACTGTAGCATGTAAACACCCTCTCCCAAGTTTTTGGATCCCACTCTTCCCGTTATTGAATATTGAAGCCGTAGAGAAACATAAGACATGACATCATTTATTTTTTTATTGAGTGCTTTTGTCTTCGAGGGCGAGGGGGTCATAATGGGATCGCGGCATTTCTCGTTCCGCCGCATTGCTTAGACAGCACTATGAACATAGATACGCAGAAAGGCAGCACGCGTCTTTAGACACGCGCGGAAAGAAATGCCCAGAATCTTCCAGAAATTTGTGGAAACCGTGAAAGGAGGGAAGAAGATAGGCTAGAATGGTATATAAATATGAAGGAAAAATGGTGTTTATTTCTTAACTATTTGATCCTGCCAATATTTGACCACAACCTCCCCCCCCCCTTCTTGGCAATGGTATTGCATACTTATTTCCAATCACCTAGTTTCCAAACTATGCCGCCGGTCAATTGCCTGAGTGCATTTTCTAGCCTGTCATTATCACATCTCTCATCACAGCAAGATCCTGACTTTGATCTAGAGCATGAAATGTGCAGTATATTCCCAAAATTTGAGTCCGCTGAACTTGACTGGGAACATTTCGGATATTTGCTCAATGACGAAATGAGTAAATCCTCCGAGATCAAGCAAAAAATTAGTACATTCCACAAACCGATTGAACCTATTGGAAAAGAAACCAAACGACGCAGAAGAAATGCTGACATGGAAATTGTTGAATTAGGTACACTTTTATTTCTTGGAGCGCTCAAGCTTCAGTATTCTTGCAAAATTTCTGGCCCTAGCTTTACTCAATGTTTTTTGAGTTGTGGGAACTCATTGACAGCTTCCTGTGTTTGCCTAGGTTAGCCATAGGGTAAGGGAATGCAAAAGCGAAATATAAATAAAAGAGACATCGATCGAGGGAATGTATGAAAAAAATGTTTTTTATTCAAAGTATGCAAACACCACCTTAAAGCTCAGTTCATATTTGGATGAGATTTGGGTGACATAATCTTGGGACCTTAGAGCAGAGTGAGATACATTTATAAGTGCTTTTGGTATAGAAATTATTTTAAAACAAACTATATAGTTGATAATTGCAGCTGCAAAACCGAAATCTGAAGTAAAAAAAGAGGTGATTAACCCAGCTGATATTACCCTCGGTGGTGACACTTACGATTACAGAGATCAAAAAGTAAGGTTTTCTTTAATTTTCCAATACAACTGGTTTTTCTTCAGCCTCTCGATTCAATAGCTATCAATGTTTCACGTCGTCGTCGAACATCTGCTACTCTCTCCAAATCCGAAGATGAAGATGAAAAGAAGCTTCATATTAGCGCTACAACACGTTGCGCTAAAGGACGTCGAACATCAGAACCGACACCGCGTGTTACTTTTTATGCTCCGGGTCTCAGTTCAGCCGATATTGATGTAGCCATCCCGCATTGCATTTGTCAGCAACTTTTCGATTCATCAAAACTATATGTTTCGTGTGATATGTGCGGTCGTTGGTATCACGGAGAATGCGTCAATGTTACAGAAAAAATGTGTGCAAAGTTAGAACAATGGACCTGCGACCAGTGTACAGAAGAGCAGGAACGTGTCAAAGAGCAGCCCGCACTTTACTGTGTTTGTAAAAAGCCATATGATGATACGAAGTAAGTTGAAAGTTTCTTTGGTGGAAATTCAGAACAGCTATGCTTTAGATTCTATGTTGGTTGTGACAGTTGCCAAGGTTGGTTTCATCCAGAGTGTGTTGGGACTACACGTGCGGATGCCGAACAAGCAGCGGAGTATAATTGCCCTAACTGTCTTGCTGATAGTATGGGTTATGAATCTGAAGGATCCGAAGCTTCTGTTTCCAGTTTATTTAATGTCCATCTGACGTAAGTCAAAAAACAAATTTTTCCTGTGACGTCTTGAGTAGATAGGCCTGGCAGACAGCTTCTCGAGTACTAACTGTGTAGTTATTTAGAGCTGAAAGCTTATTGAAATCAGAATCGATTAGTCATATCGACTTTGCTACGTAGATTGCCGTGCCACAAATCACCAGGGGTTGCAAGGGTCGATGATGTTTCAGGAAATATTTCTGTCCTCCCCCCATCGAATTTGAATCCGAAATTTTTAATTTTTTACAGACGTGGTGATTACTCATTTGTAATGGAGCTACTCGAGCTTCTTCTCGAACACCGTATGAGTACGCCATTCCGAAATCCGATAGACTGTAACGAATGCCCAGATTATGACAAAGTTATTAAAAAACCTATGGGTGAGTAAAGGATTCAATCAAAGCATTAGCCTAACTTTGCATACATCTATTTTTGAAGACCTCACCACCATATCACGCAAAGTGGAGCAAACAGAATACTTGTTTCTCGGAGAGTTCGTAAATGATGTCAATCTGATGTTTGAAAATGCCAAAACTTACAATCCAAAAGACAATGCTGTCTTCAAATGTGCGGAAACGATGCAAGAAGTGTTCGACAAGAAGTTGTATGACGTTCGGGAAATCATGAGAGCTCATCAACAAGTGCTCCTTTTCCAACAACAACAACAACACAATCCGATTAGCTCGGCGCGCAAACGAGTCCAATCAGAAAGCCAAAAAACTACCGATTCTTTAGACATTGATTCCGATCAATTACTGCCGTTAGACGCAAATTTGATGAGCCAACTTTTTGATTACTAGAATTTGTTGATTTTTTTTTGTTTTCATATTTAGTGTGTTCGCGAAAT
The DNA here is from genome assembly GCA_000143925.2 of Caenorhabditis brenneri. Classification (NCBI taxonomy): domain Eukaryota; kingdom Metazoa; phylum Nematoda; class Chromadorea; order Rhabditida; family Rhabditidae; genus Caenorhabditis; species Caenorhabditis brenneri. The sequence continues at coordinate 20,502 of GL380047.1, forward strand.
GCAAAAGTGGAATAAAAAGTTGTGCCTTTAAAACCATTTCATACATTTTGTGAACGCACTATAGTTTTTTTTCCGTTATTGTTATTTTCTGGTGGTTTGTTTTCGTTAAGTCTCTAAACTTTTCATAAAGTTTCATCAATACCTTTTTCGAAATATTTTAAGTATTGCAATTATTGCATTTGAATAACTGAACTTTATGCTTATCCCGGAATCTGAACGGATTACTGAGGATACTACAAGCCTGTAGAACCTTTGAATTTACCTTTCCAGGCAGAAATTACGTTGTTAGTTCTGATACTGATATTAAATTTCGTGTGAATGAGCATAGCACAAAGTTTTCATTTCACCGGTACAGAGATAGGTTGCTCTACTTGATTCCGCATGATGATACGCTGACTTGACTTATTTGGATTTAGTACATCGTCACTACATGGGGAACGCTAATTGAGTTTCATAATTTAGGACGAGAGCCCTAGAGCAAAAAATACAGAAAGTATGGTTCCAATAGTGACAAATGTTATCACTGCGCCGTACACAACGAACTCCCGGAAGCGATTGACCTGAAATAAAACATTCTCACACACTTGCATTTAACACCACGAGAAACACGGTACCCATGGAAATTTGTTTCATTTCTAAAGTTCCTATAAAAACCAGGAAGTTCGCTGACGCTTTTTTAGACCTAATCCTGATTTGGTCTACACTTTACACTTTCTTTTTCATTTTAATCAAAACGAACGCTATTTTCATCAATTTTCGCGAATTGAAGATTTTTTTCTTGTTATTTGTTCCATATACGATACCGTGCAAAAGTATACGATTATCCATTTTTTTTCAGTTGATTTTTGATGATTTAGGCCTACTTCAGGTAAGCGCCACGCAGTCGAAAATTTTCCTATGGCAAAAATTTAATCGTTGTTGTCGTTGTTCGTACTCAGTCTGACAGAGAGAAGCAAAACAGAAGGAAAAGAGTGCTCCTAAGCAACCCACCCAAATTCTTTTCTTATCCGCCGAAATTTCACGATTACTACTACTTCCAGCGCTATCCGTGTTGCTTGATTGCGGTGATCGAATTGTCCACGTGGTTTCCGAATCGGTTTTAGACGTTGGTCTCATCGGGATGTCTTCAGTTCGACCAGAACTTCCATTCCGCTGAAAATAGAAAAAAGGAAGACTCCACGCAACGACACTTTTGCGGTGAAAATTAAAACTAAATCAGAGGTTACAAAGCGGCACGGAAACAATGGGGATCGATGTTGGCAACACGGGGTTGTATGCACCTTATTAAGAAAAATTTGGTAAAAATTAGGTGTGCGCAAATCAACTTGGGTTCCAAAATTTTCAGCCTTTTATGAACCTTCATTACTTTGCAAAAACACGCTCCATGATGCTCTGTGCTAAAAAACGGCTCAAACTTACCGATATGAAATTTCAGACATAGAACTAATATCAGAATTTACGCGAACCCACAAAAATTGAACCGCAAAATGGCGGAAGCCTTCTGGTATTTACTGGAATGGTTATTATGAAACGAACTTACTTTGATGAAGGATTTGGTATCCACGTCAATAAGATTATTGAAGAAAATGAAGAAAAGTGAAAGTGCGAAAATGACCGCGATAGGTATGAGGGCAAGAACTAGTTGGGCAACATTTCTTGATGGAGTGAAGTGAAATCCAGCTATGCAAATAGCGGTTGCTGCAAAATGTAAAAACTGGTAAAATAAGAACGCCAAATTTATTTGAGTTTTTTTAGCAGCGAATGCCAACAGGTAAAAAAAAACAGGATGAATCAGTAATGCTACAGTCAAAAACAAAAACAAAGCAATAGCTTTCTATGGCATTTCCTGTTGCCGAGCAGGTTCCTTTTCGTAGTGGTTTTCATTTTACCTGTTCTCACCCGAGATACCGTAACTACTCTAATTTCAGTGCCCTCCGCGAGTGCGCTTGAAAATTAGAGTTCTCTCTATGATAGTGGCACACTCCCAGGAGGGTCCTTGACACTATCGAGAGCACTATCGAGAAAGCTGAAAACGGATCTAAAATTCGTTTTTTCTCAACTCATCTAGTTTTAGAAAAAAAAAGAATCCGAAGACGGAAAAATAAACCGTGAAAGTAAAAAATTTTCTGGTGGAAAATTGGGACTGAAATGGTCAAGGACCATGATGGCAAAACTTTTTGAATTGGAACGAATCGATTTTTTTATACATTTCCAACACACTCGATAGTTTTGACGCGCGAAACCAAGCGATTATCAAACGGTACGTAAGGCGATTCCCTTGTAAGCCGCTTGTGCTAAGATTTTTTAATGAATGATTTGAACAACTGGCTCCGCGTCATTTCGAAACGTGAACCTTCGAAACTGTGACGTTTCGCAACCAGATATTTCGCTACTCTGACATTTCGAAACATGACGTTTCACAACTGTGACGTTTCGCAACTGATAAAAAGCGTTAAAATGGGTCTACATGCATTTCTAGCTGCTCTATACCCGGTTGCGAAACGTCAAGTTTC